>ML250318.1:69886-79897 GCA_005239495.1 Nicotiana undulata | reverse complement strand
ATTTAATCATACCCAATATCCTTTCAACTATCGCCCTAGGGCCATAGGTGTCTGGTATCAAAGTACAATAAATAACTTGTCAATTACTATGATGATCTCAGGTCAAAGGAAAATCTTATATCACATTCTTCAAGAGAATATCCTATTGAAAGTTTATGATAATTCTAACAATTATGAATTATCCAATGAGTCGGTTCAATGATCATATCTCCATATGCACCATCTATCTATGTAATTTAGTTAATGAGATCAACTAATCTTTATCCCATAAAAATGATCACATAAATATTGGTCTAATTGGATGACTAATGTCCAAATTAATAATCTTTCGATCAAGAACAAATTTAGATTAAATTATAAGAAACTTCACTCTCATTATCATGATCTTCATCACAATGTCAAGTCTTAAAATTTAATCAAGGACCTTATCAAGTTAATCAAACAATTAATAATAACTATGATAAAAGAATATCAAATGCCATATATATATTTTATATCAAATGACGTTCACAAAAATATGTTCAAATCATCAAATATGATATTGGATCTAGGGCATATCTACTACATCCCTAACATATAGTTCATTGACTACAAATAAACTCTACCAGTATTTTCTTTTCTTCTCGTTTGTGTACGTCTTGATGGATAGAGTCACTCTCGATACATGCGTTGGTGGAAGATAAAATGTAACTAAAGAATGCGTACAAGCTTCTCCTAACACACCATTATTAAGAGAGAGAAAAAACTTGAGCGGCAGTAGATGGAGTTTCTTACCACCATCATAGGAATGGCAAAACATAAGACCGTAAGGTCACTACATGAAAGAACCTGAAGTAGGATTAATTAATAAGCATCTGTACTTTTCGAAATATCTTTAATGGATTTGACCTTATTACGTTTCTAGAATAGCATTTTGTGTAATGAGAATATCTGACAATAGCAATTTGAAAACGCTTTCTTGGGCCGAGGACCAATCGAAAACAACCCCTTCACCTTACATGAGGTAGGGGTAAAGTTTGGGTCCACTTCACCCTTCACATACTTCACTTGTAAGATCATATTGGATATGTTGGTGTTGTAGCAATATGATCTTTCAACCAGATCTGAAGCTAATTCCAAAGCGCGACCGACCCGGTCAAATTGAGAGAGAGGTTTACTGAATTTCTCAGAACCACAGCCATTCAATAGGATTCACGCCTTCGCTATGAGTTTTAGAACCAATCAACCAAATGAAGAGAAGCTCATATAAATACAACTACTCCACTTACGAACTCTCTAATGCAATATTTGGCAAATTACTATCCAAAGCAATCACAACAATAACATACATAAAATCCAAATAAATCGACCAGCCTAAAATGGCAAAAGAATAATCAAAAGCCACTCACAAAACCAAGAAACTATCAAATTCATGTTAACACAGATTAGCCCATAACTGAGTCAGGTATACAGTGGCCAGTCGGTCCATGCTCCAGAAACATGGCCATTCTCACACACATAAGCTCGAACAACTGGTTCTCCATCATCATGGAACCCAAAATACCTCCTCAAACAGAACGCCGAATGCAAATCCCACGTCTGGTTCGACGAGCAAAACGCGCAATTCAGATCAATCTGTTTCCTGTTACCATCCTTGATCGTCCTCCAAACCCTAGACTGCTTGAAATTCTTGAAAATCCCTCGAAAAAGCATGTAATTCCTCTTCTCCTCAATGTGAATACAACCAGGCCAATCACATATGTACAAGCAATCCCCTTTAAATCTACTCGCTAGTAGCTTATTCCCCTGCTCACGGCTCAAGTTCCATACACCAGACGCCAAATGAGAACAAAGTGATCTATAAATTTTTCGCCTCTTACAAGCCCTGAATTCAGACACACGCAGTTAACAATTACTCACAATGAGTCGATACATATATACGCCATTTGTTCTAGTTTATGTGATACTATTTTTTTATGGTAAAAACTTACCTGCACACGGTGTTAACACCGAGACATAAATTTTGGCTCCAAAACTGTATGTTCATAAAATTGTCTCTTTATTTCAACTTCAAACTTGAAAAATAGAGTTTTTTCGAATTTTCACTCATGATATAGGCAAAATCAAGATTTGAAATTCATAGATTCCGAACTTACCATCGAACTCACAACTCGTCTTAGTTAAAGGATTCACAACTAAATAATAATCCACATTTAATGAATTTCCTAGTACAAATATATGATCTAAGCAAAAGCTACTACTTCATCCGAACCCATATCGAATACTCTAGCTCTGTCACGAAACTTTAACATTGTTTTTATGTCCAAACACAACTTCAATTTTCAAAGATCTCTTTCTAATTCAACTTCAAATACTACTGTTTTTTTTTTCAAATCTCAACAAAATCATATTCAAACGTCTATTGTCACACAAATACTATGCCATGTTAAGACTACAAGTTCCATAACTGGTAATATTAAATAAACTGGAAACAAATGGCATCCAGTAACTAAGATTACATATCAAACTAAGGGGTCGTTTGGTATGAGGTATACGAAGGTATACTGCTGGTATAAAAATTTAATACCACCTTAATCCTTCGTTTGGTTAACAAACGAGGTATAAGTTATCCCAGGATTAAAATTAACACCGGGATAACTTATACCTTGTAGAGGACGGGTAATTAGCACCGGTATAACTTATACATTCTTCTTACATATTATGTAATTGTCATATTTAATACAAAATACCAAACAATGGATAAAAAACAATCCCAGCAACTTATGCTGCCATAAGCTGTATTCAAAGCAAAGGACCCCTAATAATTTAATTTAAACACAGGGTGCGAGTAAATTTTTACCTGGCTGGCGAAACCACTATGGATGGGGCCTCCTCCACGGCCTCTGGCTGATTTGGGATAGATTCAGAAGCATTATAAACAGTATCAAACATAAGATCATCAAACAAAGACCAACCACAATCAGCTACTATTTCAGCAGAATCAATTTGGTTATTGCTCGACGAAGGCATTGGCTGAGACTGTAAACTACTACCGGATTGAGCCAAGGCCCGATCTGGGTAACTCTCATCTGGGCCGAGCTCACGTTCAAGCCCAAAATCCGAATTCTCCAAAAGAACACCAGCTTGGTGAAGACCAGGGCAGCATACGGCTAACTTGTAAAGTGAAGCCCAGCCACCAGGTGGAGCGGTTGAAGTAGAAGATGGGGTGCTAATGAGATCGGAAACAACTGAAGAAATGGTCAAAGAGCATTTGGATTTGTAGCAGATGTTGAGAATCATAGAAGAGAATTTTGTGGAAACGCAAGATAAACGAGCCCAGTTTCTTGGATCATCTTCTAGCTTGTAAAATATGTTGAGAACAAGATCATCTGAGAGTTTTGAGAAAAACCCATCAGTGTACATACTAGTGTTAGACATTTAAAGGTGTTTAAACCAAGATCTAAGTCGTATATAATGATTAAAGATAGAATTTATTATCACTTGTTCATATATTTAAGAGGGGAAATTTTATCCAGAAGAATTGTAATTGTGAGTTAAGAGGAAATGGTTGTGTGTGTGTGGCGGTGGTTGTAGAAAAAAGGCAAATGGGTAGTTTAGGTGTGCAGTGGTGAAAGCTTCTGGCAGTTTGTGGAGGATGATTTTCAGTGCCTGCTTTGTTAGTTGTTTATCAAGATTCCTTGTGTGAAAATTTTAAATATATTTTATATACTTGGTCTGTTTTGAGTTACGTGTATGATTCTTTTTTTCACTTTAGTAAGTTCCAAATTACAAGTCTATTAAATATTATATTTCATAGGTTTTCAAGGAAATTTATTTTATAAAATAAAAGTATGTTGCTTTTTACTAACAAATGGAGTATGAAATAAATCATGTTTCAACTTTGCAGTCTTAATAGTAAGTTAAAAGTGGAGGAGGAAACTTAACCAATTTGAAGGGAACCTTTGTTTCTAATTTTATCTTCTCCTCCAATATATGCTGGAGTAGTAGCCTACTATACTACTCCTATTTGTTAGGATGACATTAAATGGAAAATCGCTTCAGACAAATACAAACAACTGGAGAAGTATCAAATTTGCCATGAAATAATGAAGATGATGAAACTAAGCCGGGCAGTTCAAATACCAGAACAAGGAAAAATAGTTAAATTTTGTGGACAAAATTATCTGACGTCCGAGGCAGATACTCCATCGTTTAGACGTAAAATGCAGAAGAAAAAAAGAAATACCGACATGCGGAGGACCTACTATATCTCGAATACACAACCTCATCAACATTGCACATGTGTGGATCCCAATTTGGCCAAACTCTCACTAATTCTCGTCCACACAAGGATGAATGGCCACTCATATATTTTCTTCGCTGTTTTAGATGAAACAACCGATGACAGTTGCATGCTGCATCGATTTTGGGACAAACGTATCTTCACATATCCCGATTTGCCAACATAAGATCATATATAGTTTGCCTCCCCTGTATCATTTGAATTTGGTCTTGTTTTGGTTCTTGAAATTTTAGCTAGCATTTGACCATATAATTTTAAATTTATTTTGAAAATTTTAATTTGGATCAAGTTTGGTTTAAAGATAAAAATGTGTTTGGATACGAGTTTTCAAATATATTTCACTTTTTTTTTTTAAAAAATAAACATGAAACATGACTTATACAACAAGTTCTAAAAACTATCATAAATACATAATTGTACCTTTATCAATAACATTCATTATATTATTGCTAACTATAGTGCTGAACATAAATAAATTTGATACAAACTTATCATTTTTATAATGAATTACATTACCGGATGACGGAGAAGACGAAACATCATTGTTGTAAAATAATAAATGATGGGCTCTTTTATAAAATATAAAAGTTTGGGATAATTTTTAAAAAATATAATAATGATGTTTTAGGCCAAAATTTTGGTTTTGGGGTTTTGGGAATTTACCGAGAGGGATTTTTTCATTTCTATACACTATTTGAAACTTTATTACCCTTAATGTTTATGTTTAGTTAATTACTCGGCATAAATAAATTTTGTTTACAAAATATGTACAATCCATTATTTGTGCCTTCAATCAAGGATGTACTTACACCCTTTTCCTTTTTTTTCTTCTCTTCTCTTTCCTACTGTTGTTTTCTACTACTAATAAATAAAGTTGTTTCTTTATTTCATGACTCATCGGTCATCACTCATTTCCTCATTCAAAAAATATGTCCACAATCACTGCCCTTTTGAAGCTTAATTAAAATACAACAAGTTAGTTTAGAATAATAAAAACAGGATTCACTATTAACACAATCATTTAGCTCTTTACTGTTTGATCGGAGACAAGTACCTTACGAGGACCACATTTAGATATATTCAGATTAGGAGTCTATAACTTTAATTATTTTCTCTTTTAAAGTGTATATAGGAGTATATATATAACATTTTATTTTAGATCCCGTATAAGATTTTTAAAATTATTTATCCAGAACACTCACTAAATTTATCAGATATCGTAATGAAGTATGAAGTATTTGGACTGATCAACAGAAAACAGAGGAAAAATTATCAACAATTTTAGTTCAACATATTTTTGGATTATACAGTTCTACAACTAATTATATATTATACCATTTATCCACAATTTTCAAATATTATTTCTACCCGGTTATATACAACTACAATGTCATACCACATAAATACAATTTTTATACAATATATTTTTTGTATATTTTGTATCTGATTTATACATAGTAAAAATAAATGTCATACAACTAATTATATATTATACAATTTATCTACAACTTTCACACATTATTTCTACCAGATAAATATAACTACAATAACATATAACTTAAATACAAATTTTATATAATATGTCTTTTGTATATTTTGTATTTGATTTCTTCTATGTAAAAATAAATTTCATACAACTAATTATATATTATACAACTTATCTACAACTTTCACACATTATTTCTATCAAGTTAAATATAACTACAATAACATACAACTTAAATATAAAATTTATTCAATATGTCTTTTTGTATATTTTATATCTGATTTATACATAGTAAAAATAAATTTCATACAACTAATTATATATTACACAAATTATCTACAATTTTCTTACATTATTTTTACAATTTTTCTACAATTTCTTTTACAATTTCGTAAATATAGTGCATATCACGTCTTCTTTTCTTCTTCTTCGACTTTCAATCTGAAATTCAGCCAAAATCAAGTCTAATCTTCACCAAAACACCCTCAAAATTGAGATATAAACTCCAAATTATATTCCCAATTGTTTGCAACAACACACAATCCAAACAAATAATGATTTTTGAAAACCTAAATTTGAATTCAAAGCTTCAAAGCTTTTTAATGGTTGTCAATGGTGGAATTGCTGCTCTCTTTTCCTTTGTTTTACATTACTGAAATTAGGGATTGAGAGATAGAGAGAGACGTAGAGAGAATTACCAATTGTTTGCAACAACACCCAATTAAAACAAGTAATATTTTTTGAAAACCCAAATTAGAATTCAAAGCTTCAGAACTTTTTAATGGCTATCAATGGTAGAATTGTTGCTCTCTTGTGCAAGATACGTGGGGTAGAGGGGATGGGATGTGGAGAGAGAAACGTGAGGGATCAGTGGGAGTGATGGTAGGAATTGATTAATTATCCTTAAATCCTAAAAATGTATATAATTGGTAATTTTGTGTATAGAATGTAATTAAAGTAAAACTTGAGTAGGAAGAGTAATAAAGTTTCCAATAATGTATAGGTATGTAAAAATTCCTTACCGAAAATATAGATAAAATCTATGGCCAAACACATATTTGACAAAATAACCCCAAATATATTTTGACAAAATCTATAACCAAACAGCTCCTTAGTTATGGAAATCTTTGGAAAAGGTTGTGTGAATATCAGCTTTACCTTATTTGAAAACAAAAGGAAATCCTATTTTTTGGTTTATGAAAGAACATTTTTCTTTTGATTTTGACACCAAAATGTGTTTCAATCCATCATTGCTGTCAAAAGAATTCTAACCAAACATGGCTGCTGAGGCCAGTAATAGTACTTCACTTGAATTAGATTAGTATCGAGATGAAATCAAGTTTTAGTTTGTTAAAAGTAGTATTTTGTAACTTCAATTTCAAATCATTTTTATACTTCTAACTCAAATGTTATCCCAATGCTTATTTGAAGAATTGTGATTAAAAAAATTGTTGGCCACATAATAGTTTAAGTGCTTCTAAAAATGAACACCACGGACCCCAGTTGACGAACAAGGACAATCTGCAAATCAAGGAAATCCATAATGTGAATGTAAATAGGAAATTAGTTCCATCTCTTACCATCACGCAGCTAAGTCTTTACTAAGTCTTAGAGATACCAAGTTCAGTATAACAGTTATTATCGTCTGGCGTTCAATAATACAGAAATCCTTTAATGTAAGCAGAACAACACTCTTTCGGGCACTTAGACTCCCCAACTGTTGACTATGCAGCTAATCTTCCAGGCATGATGGCACTCGCAATCACAGCAACCCAAGTCAATAGATGACTCCAACAATATTAACTGCAAAATAGCAAAACTTCCAATAAAATATCCATCCAATCACTAAAATGATCAACATAACATATCACAAGGATCAGAAGTAAGACCTGGATAAACCTCTACTCCGACTACGACTCCGGCTCCTGCTCTGGCTTTGGCTGGGACTGCGTTTTTTTGGACTTTTACTCAAACGTTTTGGGCGCTGCAATTAACCAGTTGAGAAAGGAAAAAAAATGTAGCCAAAGATAGAGAGATTCCAATTTAAAAAAGCCAGGTATGCAAAAAAACAATGACATAGTAAGACAAGACGGATGATCCCGACATGTTTGATTTTGAGGTATCCAGTTCACTTCAAAACAGAGATTTAACTTACAGATGGTACTGGCGATCTGGACCTTGATGGAGATCTGCAAAATTTCCAGAAAGAACTTAATTTAATATCCCAGTCCTGCCACTTAACAATTCCTCCAACTGCCTCGATTCCACTTCCACATCAGCATGACCATTATCAAAGTAGCATTGTGGGCAGAATCCAGAGTGGAAAATATGACATGTATGAAGCAATGCAATTTAACCAGTTAAGACTTAAGTAGTAGTTAAAATTTGTGCAGTCAAAGAGACCAATAAGCAGGATAGGAAAAGAATGAACTATAGTCTTTCTTCACTTTGGTAGAAAATGCTTCTACCACAAATAGGTGGTGATCCAAATTCAGGTGGCAGTTAGTTCCCCAGTCCAGCTCCACTACAGAATCCATGATCTTCATGATCCCAATCTAGCACCCACGGAACATTTCACGATGCTCATTAGATCAGAGACATCATAAAGGACCCAAAGTTGCCATCTAGAAAACATCGTACCTCCACAACCAAAAAGAGTTGCAGGCAAGACCATATGCATATCCACTCAAGATCCTAATATGCAAATCCACAAACTGCCGCATATATCCAACATCTATAAAAACAAACAAGGTGACTTTTCATACTTATAAAGGAAATGACAATGCAGTACGTTTTCCCTAGAACACAGTTCCAAATTGAATTAAAGCAAATGAACCAACTATCCCCTCAAAAGACCTAATAACCTTTAAATTTCTTTTTTGCTCAGCCCCAAACCTTTTCAATTTCTAGTTTTGCTTGAACAGACATACACTATCATAGTGACCAGTCTCTACTGAATGGTTACACATTGAATTGGCGAGCATAGTAAGAAAATCCTGAAATAGCAGGAAATAAATTAATATGAATTCTATTTTCATAGGGGCAAGAAAAAGGAAAAAGTTCAACATCTGTAATGTTCGTACTCATTTGGTTCATTCTAATGGTTTGCTAATGCCATTGCAAGTAGCCAAGTACTAAACTCCCCTCAAAAATCCTGCCTGAAGCAGAAGAAAACACAAATGTAATTATTCATTCCCACCAGAGTATGCAGAACTACACATTACCAGACTAGATTGCCCCATGAAATGCAACCTTTGCAAAAAAATTGGCCTACGGGGACAACTTACCATTCACCCGATGTACCACCATTTGACAAAGTACCAGAAGACTCATACTGATACTGAAATGACTATATAACTCAAACACTAAAAATTGGATTCGGCAGTTTTATGCATGACATGCGAGACAACAGCTTCTCGCTGCTATATTTTTCGGAAAGACAAAAGGAGAGGCCATTGAGAACCAGTAAAACAAAGAAGACTAGAGCCATCAAGAGTCAATATCAAGGTGAGCACATCAAACTAACAGGATAGAAGATAAAGGGCAAAGTGCATCACACTGCAAGAGCACTTTCGATTCAAAGATCTTACATCAACAACAATTCCAGTGTGAAAGAACTTGAGAAATTGAAAATATTCTAATCAACAAATAATGAATAAAAGACTTGCAAGAAAAGAAAGGGTTAGCAGAATATTACCTTGAGATAGAACGTCCTTTTGACCCAGAACGGGACCGAGAAGAGACGGACCTTGAACGAGATCTTGAGCGCCTTGAAGATTCAACTTTAGGAGATTTGCTGCTATGAAAAAGATACCAATAAGGCCCATAATTGCATTAAAGTAAAACCACTAGTCCAAACATAAATGTGTAATGTGGTATGACCTTTTGCCCCTGCTACGACTGACACTTCTACTTCGGCTACGGCTACGGCTTCTACTGCCACTCTTTCCTCTGGAGTAAGAACGGCTGCGGCTGCGGCTTTGGCTGCGGCTGTGGTCATATTCCTTAACCTACAAGAAGGAAGAGGTTTCTAGAATAACCAAAAGAAGGCATCAATAGAATAATTCAAGTAATTGAAATGTGTCATACCCGAATTGTTGAACGAGAAAAGGCATTCCGAAACTCAGAGTCATCAAGCTTTTTGATCTATACACATGAAAAGATATTAGCTGCACCTCTTAGTCATATAATGGTATATCAAATATTATGAACAACGTCAAGGTAAAGGAAACCAAAAAAAGGG
>ML250318.1:41436-69746 GCA_005239495.1 Nicotiana undulata | reverse complement strand
GGGGGGGGGGAAAGCAGATGACTTACAGCATATTTCATGTCGTCGTAGGTTGTATAATCCACAATACCAGTAGTCCCTGAAATTCAATCAAATTTCCGACATCAGAATAAGTTACAAAAGAGAAATGACAAAGTAATACGAAAATCAAGATGCTTCCTACAGACTAAACGGAATTTTCAGACCACCTATTTTATCATTAATCTGATATATGGAATGTGATTAATAATTTCACTAACAATCACATCCTCCTCAGGACGAGTTATCCTGCCCACTCTGTAGAATCACCAAAAAATGGCTCAACCAAGTTACTCAGCTTTTAGCATGTCGAAGATGGCCAACTCTTTCACATTATCATGCATAGCAAGCACCAAACACACGAGGTAACAAATTTTGTCTAGACAAAGGAAGCATATCAGCTTATATAAGAGGTAACAATAGAGAGGGAGACTTGAAAACCCAAATTATGAATCCATAGTTCTCTTCTCTGTATTTTTCCAAGTTCATTGGAGGTAACAGCAGAGAGCGAGACTTCAAAAAACCCAAATTATGAATCCATAGTTCTCTTCTCTGTATTTTTCCAAGTTCATTAGATGTACCGAAGTATGAACCCACAGTTAAACTTGTCAAAGTTCTACACATCAAAAGAATGATACTAATAATCAGCAACAGTACACTTGCCCTACTCGATTACGAGCTCATTAGTCTATGATAAAAAGAAAATTTTATCCTTAACCCATTGCTATGACATGTAAACCACAATGAGCAGGAAGAGGCATAGTGTGTCAGTGTAAAATTCTCCATATTTTGGTGTTTTCCAAATCATATCAGTACAATGACTGCATATCATTGTAGGTTCCCATGAGAAACTCATTGCTTTGTGTGTCATAGGAGGTCCCCATTGCACATGGAGCAGTTCTTGGCAATTTAAAGAGAGAAAAGTAAATCTAGCTCTAGCTGCTTATAATCTTACCCCTCCGTTCACGGAAAACTTGGGAGAAACAAACATCCCCAGCTCGACGCATGTGATCCTACAGAAGAAACACAGGTTACGAATATTAAAAAAATACAGGACAATGTTGAGGGGAAAAGGAGGATCATGTTCTCGGTATGGTCCCTATATTCACAAATCAAAGACACCAACTCACCTTGAGATCCTGCCATGACGCTGAATGGGGTAATCCTGTAATTTTCACTGAAAAGCAGCAAAAAATATCAAACAACACAAAATGCAATGCAATGTACTGGAATGTACAAAGCACATAAACCATGAGGCACACCTCGATATTCAGAACGTCTGGACACTCCACCACGGTGACCACGACCACCACCACCACCACCACCACGATCATTTGACGACTGACCACGCCCGCCATGTGCAAGCTCAACCTGCCAGTATGGGCAGTTTTAATAGAATCAGCATCCAACAAGGAAACAACTAGTGAGTTTGTTTAGACAATAAGCTAATACACATTTGACCAACCCTCAGACGGTGCCCATCAAAATCATAGCCATCACGACCACGAATAGCATCTTCAGCATCACGAACTTCTTCAAACTGTTAAAGTTTGCCACCAATATAAAGGTCAGAATAGCTTAAAGGGCGTAGGCAGGCTGAGTTAACGAAATATATCGGAACAAGGCAGCTCAAACTCACCTCAACAAAAGCATAACCAGGGGGTCTTGGTGGAATTTTCAGCTCAATATGTGCTATTGGGCCATACTGCACTCACACAACAAAGAGTTTATAAGTTTCTAAGAGCTGAAATCTTAACGACAGCAAAATTACACGCATACACAAGCATTCTGAAGGGTACAACAATAACAATGATACGCCTCAATTCCAAACTAGTTGGGTTTGGCTGTAATGAATTCCCTATATCCGTTCTAATCTGTTTGGGCCCATTTTACTCAAAAGTTTTATTTTATTTTATTGTATTGTATTGTTTTCTTTTTGTCTTTAAGCATTATGAAATCATATCCAATAATGTAGGAATCCAAGTAGAGGATATGTACCTTGTAAAACAGATCTTCCACTTCACGCTCACGAATATCGCCGGGAAGATTGCCAACATAAAGTGTCCTACTCGATCGACTCATTGTCCCTGATAAAGAAAACTACATTCCTCCCAGTAAAACCAAATATTCTACCACAAACACACAAACACAAAGGCTTGAATGACAAGAATAAGAAACATGCACCTCTTGCATCCAATTGAAACTAACATCAATTTAGACAATTCATACATTCTTTGCAGGGGCAAAAAGGGAACAGTTAAAAGAGAAAAACTTTTACACTCTTGTAATTATTCAGTTGCAAAACAACTTCAGTCACAAAAACATAGCTTGATCGACAGGAACAAGACACAAAGTAACTACGCACTAACTGACATTAATTTATACAATCCCAACACTCTTAGCATTGACAAGAAGGGAAATCGGAAAGGATATAAAATTAGAACATCCTGTTTTATGTGAATATATGTGACCGAACATACCTCAGAAGATCGAGAGCAGACTAAGCCACAATCCACAGCGTAGAAGCAAGAAATGTTGAAGATTAGGGTTTTAAGGATTAAAGGAGGGTGGGATACAGTGAAGCGATATTAGCGTGCTCCTCAGTAAGCATTTTGCATTTCACTCCTTCAAGTTTATCGTTTTAACAGTTTCACCCTTGTAGTAACCCAAATAAATGATTGTAAGAATCTATTCATATTCATATTTTTATACAAATTTACCTAACCCACTTGTTAGATTAAATTGGTAATGTTACTAACTTACCAAACCAATGCATTTACTAAAATGAAATAATAAATGAGATAAAATAAATATTAGTTAACTATAGTTATGTGATAAAAGTGTATGCAATAGACTTACGTTCTGTTATTGTTGGTTTTGTAAACAAGAATTGCAGTAAGTTTTTATTATAAATAAATATTTTTCTGTTTTAATTTGCTTAGTATAGTTTGTCTCCGTATGAAATCTATTCGAGAGTGTGATCTTAAATATGTCATAATATTATTTTGATTATAAAGGCTTGAAATATATAAATATTTTTTTTTTTGTTAGACAAGAAAATTGTATCTAATAAAGTAAATTAGTATGAGTATATTTTCATGAGAGAAAATGTCTAAAACCATACATTATCTTTGGTTTTAGACTTAAAATCACACATATTCTTTCACATAGAGCACCAATAGTCCATTTATTTTAACAAAATGGTGCACTTTTAGTCATAACCCTAAGATCATTAGTTTTTTAACGAAAACCTCTTTATTCCCTACAACGGATTAGCTACCGGTGTTCTTGTTGTTTCTTGCCAAGAGAGTAATACCAGGAAGGAGCTGAATTCTATGAAAACTAAATTGACTTTTGGAAAATTCGAGATATTGCCAAGGTTTTCTTTACAATGTTTCATCACCTTTTCAATGACAGTTCTCACCTGATTTTCGAGCTCTTTGACTGTGTTGGGAATAATCAACCTTCTTTTAATTTTATTTTTTTGTAGCGTGCAGCGTCACTTGAACCAAGAACTTATCAAGATTGATAGATATCCTCAACTTTGTATACTATATTAAATATGAGTTTTTCCGACAAACTTCTTCCACTGCTTGTTGTTGTTTTGTGTTTTTTGCAGCATCCTCTGTAGCTAGGAAAGCATTGAGGCTTTTAACTTTTTTTCACCAGATATTCAAGTTCTTCCTTTGCACCAGCAATTAGCTTCACATTTTAACTCATCGTCTGCAACAGGTTCTCCAATAAAAGATTCATTGGGTAAGCAAGAAAATAAATGAAATACTAGATAGTTTCTTAGCTCCTAGACTTTCTTAGATATATATAGTTGCTATTCGTTTGGAGGGAACAAAAATTATGTGACAGGCCTCTGTTAAAAAATTAACGGTGTTTAGGGTTATGATTAAAAGTGCACTACTTTGTTAAAGTAAATGGACTATTAGTGCTTCATGTGAAAGAATATGTATGATTTTGATCTAAAGTCGAAGATAATGTATGATTTTGAGCTTTTTATCATTTTTATGAGTATTATAAAAGTTTAAGTTATATCAACTGAGTATATAAAAAATATTTACATTAGCATGTAACTTAAAAGAGTAAATAGAAATCACTTAATTTAATAATCACATTGATATAGTATAAACAATTGATAAATAACATGTCATAAAAATTTTATTGTGTGGGGGTAAAATCAAGAATAAAGTTACTGCCGATTCCCGATAAAGAAACGAGAAGACAATGTGGTCTGTTGTAGCCTCGGGTAAAGCCGAGGGCTCTCACATATTAGAGTCCGGGGAGGACGAATGGTGCGCCAAGAATCGAACATGGTCCAAATTCTATTGATTCATTTTTGTGCTTGCATATGCATTTGTTAAAGCATATGAGCACCCTATCAAGGTTGAGACGAGGAAATCGAACCTTTTCAAAGTCAAGCAAAGGGACAACGAGATGCTTAGGGAGTTCGTGTCTAGGTTCTATATGGAACAAATGGACATGCCCCCAGTTGTAGATGATTCGGTCGTTCAGGAGTTTACTCAATAAATCAAGCCCCGGAGTTCGGTTGTTTCTCAACAATTGAAGCAATATTTGGTAGAGTACCCAACGATTACTTGGGCCGATGTTCACAACATGTACCGGTCAAAGATAAGAGTCGAGGACGACGAGTTTGGGGCTCCCTCGGGGTTTGTTTATCCCAATAAAGTGAACAAGTCTAAAAGAATTGTGGATTAGGAGACAAGGCCACCCCGAGATTGGTACCAGTCATACAGCTAGGATAGAATGGGAAAAGGACTCGGTCACCACCCGACAAGGAATGATTGGAGAAGCGACCAAGGTCCTAGCAAACGAGGTTTGATGAGTAAGAATGATTTCGACAGATCACTCGGGGGCAGAGAAGCCCCGAAACTATCAGAATATAACTGCAATGTAGATGCAACTAGTATAGTGTCGGCCATCGTCCGCATCAAGGAGACTAAATGGCCAAGGCCACTCCAGTCTGATCCCGCATAGAGGGATCACAACTTGACATGTAAATACCACGGTACTCACGGTCACAGGACCGAGGATTGTCGAAATCTAAGGGAAGAAGTGTGTCGTCTATTCAACAATGGCATCTTCGGGAATTCTTAAGTAAGCGAGCCAAAAATCATTTCAAGAACAAGGAAACAAATTGAGCATAAAGAACCTCAACATGTTATCAATGTGGTCATTTTGGGAGTAGATGTCCCACAAGGGTCTATGATAAAGCACACCAAAGTTTATATCACAAGGGAAAAATGCACTCGGGACTACGTTCTGGAGGGGTCCATCTCGTTCAGCGATGAGGACGCCGAGGGCGTCATTAAACCTCACAATGATCCATTGGTAATATCTGTAATTATTAATAAATCTCGAGTTAAGCGTGTGTTAATTGATCTAAGATGCTCGGCCAACATCATCCGACGAAGAGTCGTGGAACAACTAGGTTATTGGACCAAATTGTACCGCAGTACGAGTATTGAACGAGTATTGAACGAGTTCAACATGACATAAGAGACAATGAAGGGTGAAATAACCTTACTGGTAAACACGACTGGGACCACCCATGAAACAAAATTCTATTCAATCGAAGGGGCATGAGATACAATGCCTTGTTCGGCAGGCCATGGGTCCACAACATGAGAGTGGTGCCTTCGACCTTGTAATAGACAATAGAGCTTCCCACCCAAGCGGAATCAAAATGGTCTATGGGGAACAACCGTCCGCAAAGGTAATGTTCGTTGTCGAGGAAGTGATCCCAGTGCCCGCAATCACAACATCACACGGTGAGGGGTTGGTCGAAGAGAAAGGAACAAAAAATGCAATCATCGGTCCCGACTGTGACCGGGGCGGAGAAACAAAAGGAATACTCAACAAATAAAGAAGATGATTTCGGGGTCCCGAGATCCTTCATAGCACCCGATGATACTGATGCCTCCAAATCGAGGAACTGGAACACATCATACTTATCGAGTATATGCCAAACATAAAGGTATACCTAAGCACGGGGTTAACCCCCGAGTTTAGGAAAAAACTTATTGATTTTCTTAAAGCTAATGTCGATTGTGTTTGCCTGGTCCAACTTAGATATGACCGGGATCCCACCGGAGGTGATGACTCACAAGATGAGATTGGATCCAAAATTCTACTCGGCCAAACAAATGAGGAGGTCGCAGTACGAAATCAAACATGCATTAATCAAAGACGAGGTATCTAAACTTTTGAGAATAGGTTCTATCCGGGAAGTTAAATACTTGGATTGTCTAGCCAACGTAGTGGTCATACCTTAAAAAGGAAACAAACTTAGAATGTGTGTAGATTATAAGGACTTGAACAAGGCATGCCCGAAGGATTCGTTTCATTTTCCTAACATCGACCGAATGGTCGATGCAACGTCCGAGCATGAGACGCTGAGCTTTCTCGATGGCTATTCCGGGTACAACCAAATACAGATGGACCCGAGTGACAAAAATAAGACTTTTCAATAACTAAATTCGGCACTCATTGTTATAACATGGTGCCTTTCATATTAAAAAAATGTCGGTGCCATGTATCAACACCTAGTTAACCGAATATCCGAGGAACAAATAGGAAAATCAATGGAGATTTATATTGATGATATGTTAGTTAAGTCCCTGCAAGCAGAGGAACATTTGAAATATTTGCTAGAAACCTTCGACATACTGAGGAAATATAGTATGAAGCTGAACCTGGAGAAGTGTACATTCGGAGTCAGCTCGGGCAAGTTCCTCAGTTTCATGGTGTCTAACCGGGGAATAGAGATCAACCTGGATAAGATAAAAGCCATAGAATATATCACCATAGTTGAAAACACCAAGGCGGTAAAGACTGACCGGGCGGATAGTGACATTGGGCCGATTTATTTTGAGATCATCGGATAGAAGCCGCCAATTTTTCTCATTACTAAATAAGAAGAATGTCTTATCTTGGACCTCGGAATGTCAATAAGCTTTAGAAGAACTCAAACAATACCTATCAAGCCCTCATTTGCTGCGCACCCCGAAGCCGAACGAGCAATTGTACCTTTATTTGTAGTCTCCGAGGTCGCGGTAAGCGGTGTCATGGTCCGAAAAGAAGAAGGTACGCAGTGCATCAAGGAAACTAAAACCGTACATTCAGTGTCACCCCATATGTGTTATGACCTCGTACCCACTACAGAATGTTATGCATAAACTCGAGCTCTCGGGTCGACTTGCAAAATGGGATGTAGAAGTTAGCGGGTACGATATTGACTATAGACCCTGAACTGCTATAATGTCTCATATTTTGACATACTTCGTGGCCATCTTTAACCCGACCTTGATCTCCGAGGTCAAGAAAGAATTATTACTTGCCTCGGGGACTAGCTCGGGGGTCTAGACCCTATTCACGGACGGTGCTTCAAACGCGAAGGGGTACGAGCTGGGATTCATATTAAAACCACTCACATGTAATGTAATAAGGCAACCTACTAGAACTGTGAAATTAAATACCAATGAAGCCAAATATAAGGCTATGATTCCAGGGCTAGAACTAGCTAAGAGACTAGGGGATGAGGTGATTGAAGCCGAGTACGACTCCGTCATCACTGTTAACCAAGTTAAAGGGATATTTTAAGTAAAGGAAGACCAGATGCGGAGAAACTTAGATAAGTTGCAAATGACATTACATCAGTTCAAGAAAATGGACACTACATCATGTACCCTGAGATTAGAATAAGGTTGATGCATTGGCTAATCTAGGGTCGTCAGTCGACTCCGATGAATTCAATTCCGGAGCGGTGGTGCAATTGATGAACTCGGTGATATATGAAGGTCACACCGAGGTAAACTCAACAAGCTTGACTTGGGATTATAAAAATAAATATACAGACTACCTTCAGAAAGGGAAATTACCATCGGATCCCAAAGAATCAAAGGTTTTGCGAACTAAGGCTGCCATGTTTAGCTTGCTTGGAGGAATACTATAACGAAGATTGTTCTTCAGACCGTTAGCGAGATGCTTGGGTCCCGGGGAGACTGACTACTTGATGAGGGAAGTCCATGAGGGTACCTGCGGAAACTATTCGGGAGAGGAATCCTTGGTTCGAAAATTGATCAAGGCCAATTATTACCGAGAGGAGAGGGAAAATGATGCGAAATACTTTGTTCAAAAAATGTAGTGAATGTCAAAGGCACGCCTTGATGATCTACCAACCGAGAGATGTTTCACCTGATATTTTCCCCTTGGTCGTTCATGAAAATGGACATCGTGGTCCCTTGCGCGGGCACCCGGCAAAGCCAGTACATCTTACTTATGACCAATTACTTCTTCAAGTGGGTCGAAGCACAAGAATTCAAGAAAGTTAGGGGAAAATGAGGTCATCGACTTCATCTGTGATCATATAATTTGCCGGTTCAGGGTACCGACCGAGATCACGTGTCACAACGGGAGGCAATTCATCGGCGACGAGATTAATAAGTTTTTAGAAGATCACAAAATTAAAAAGATTTTATCAATACCTTACCACCCCTGTGGGAATGGTCAAGCGGAGTCAACAAACAAAACTATACTACAGAACCTGAATAAGAGATTGACCGACTCAAAACAAAAATGGAAAGAAATTTTTCCCGAGGTCTTATGGGCATATCGAACAACTTCGAAGTCGAGTAGTGGTGAAACACTTTTCTCTCTAATCTACGGCGGAGAAGCTTTGATACCGGTAGAGGTAGGATAAACGAGCTTGATGTTCCAATATGCCATGGAGGCGTCAAACAACGAGGCCATGGCCACGAGTTTAAATTTAGCAGATGAAAGACGAGAAGTTGCCCTAGTCCAGTTAGTGGCCCAAAAGAAACAAAATGGGAGATACTACAACCGAAGGGAAAACCTTCGATATTTCCAAGTCGGGGACTTGGTATTGAGGAAATTTACACTGCATACCAAGAACCCGAGTGACAGGAAACTAGGACGGAACTGGGAAGGTAGAGTCACCGGTATAACCGGGAAAGACTCATACAAGCTCGAGTCCGGGAATGGTGTATAACTACCCAACAATTGGAACGTGGCACACTTAAAGCGATACTACTACTAAGGTATGAACACAATCACCTTTGTGGTTTATTACGATTTGAACTAACCCGTGCAGGTACTCGGCTGGAGTCAAATCTAAGGATTATGTCTGAAAGCACGCGTTGCACGATTTTTCACTTGGACCAGTTTTTCCCAAAGTGGATTTTATGGCAAGGTTTTTAACGAGGCAACCGTAAGCGTGCTACCCTAGTTTTGAAGACCGATATAAGACCAGGGACACATATCGTCCATATCAGATCAATAGTATTTGATCCCTCGAAATTCAGTCTCGAATACTAGGGGGAAATCACACTCTAAGTCAAGAACCAAAGTCCTAAGTTCGGAAATTTAGAAGGCATTCTTATTCGATATTGAAAGTCAAGGCTTGAATATTATGATTAATTGTAAGGGTAATACAGTCGAACGAACTATGCCCACATCGCTCATTTTCGCCATGGCAGATAACTTTTGTACCGTCGAATATTTACATGATATTCAAAGTAATAAAAAAAAATTTGCCTTCTATGTTCCATCGGTTCACATTTGCACAAGCAAAATTATAGTTAAGTTACTAAGAATGAATATTGGGTTCAAAACCCTTAAGCCTACGGGCCTCTCCGAATCGGGAATTGCTACCCGACAATAAGATCGGGAAATTCAGGCATGGCCTAAACACGAAAGGCTACGGCCAACTTAAACGGATCGAAGATATCCGAGTCCGTACTTAAAAAGTAAGGTCCTTTCATATCTATAATCCCAGAAAAGATTACTTTAGACCCGGTCAAGTTACTCAGTCTCGAATTACGACTATGAAAAGAGCCACATTCGACAAAGTATAATTGTGCATGGTTAAAACCTTCAAAAATTTTAACAAAGACTTCATTTTTTATCGGGTCATCCAAAGTCAAAGCAACTCGGAGTTATTACTTAATACAGGCCTCATCCGACCTTTGGGAGAACGAACAATTTAAGTAATGTCAAATTCTATGCTAAGGCATCGATGGTATATTGTGAAGTCCAAAACACAAGTTCTAAGTCTTAAAATAAGCAAATGCAGTAAAAGAAAGGACACAATGCATAACCGAAGATTTTATATATATATACACACACACACACACACTAAAAGATATTTATAAAAGCACTATTAAACGGGCCCAAAGTACAAACTATGCGGCTACAAGGAAGAACAAAAAATAAACTAAGGCATTTCCTAACTAGTCTTCGTCAGAGCCCGACTCGATGGTTGAACCATTGGGCTGGTATCTCGCTCTGTCCTCGGGTTCAAGCCTCTTCTCCTCTTCAATCTAAGTCGCTAGGTCAATCTCCCGATAAGGGAGCTCTTCAAGGGTCTCTCTCCGAGACATCCACTTCACGTACTCGGCCTTCGCGGGACTCAACTACCTCTACATCATTCTTGTACTGAGCCAATATGTCATGAACTTCGAATGTCTCGTTCGAAGCCGCCTCCAATTTTGACTTCAGTGCGGTGTATTCTTGGTAGAGAGTATCCCGTTCTGTAACGACCGAGCCGAGTTGCGCCCGGAGCTCCTCATTTAGTTGAGACCATTTGTCGAATTTTTCTCTCATCACCCAGAGTTGTACTCTGGTTGATTCCAAATCTTCTCTGGTGGCATCCCACTCCGAGGCTAGGAGGTCCATTTTGCTCCTCGGCTGAGTCTTTGACCTCGTCCATCTCGGTCCTAAGCTGGTCGATCACGCCTATATTCTCTTGGACTTGCAAGGTTGCTGCGTTAGCACTTGCGCTTAACGTCTCTTTATCAATCTCAAACACCCTTACCTTTTCAACTAGAAGGGCGTGTTCCTATTTCGCCTTCGAGGCCTCGTTTTGAGCTTTTGCCATCTCGACTTAAAGGACAGAGTGGTCCCTGAGGACATTTATCTTTTTGCTCACAAAGAGCTTTGTACATGTCCTTTTATCGGACCTTCTCCTTGAGCTCGAACACGGGGTGACTCACCTCCATACGGGACTAGTGGAAGCTCTCATAATGAAGAACCGAGGCCTGATGCATAAAAGAAGAAAAATCGTTAAAATCCGCTAAGGCAAAAATAAACTCTTTAAAGGTACGAGGGAAAGAAAGTATACCTTGTTTAGCGCCTTTTGTGCCTTGTTGAAGAGGTTTGGACCATCTACCTCGTTCATTTTTGTTTGTTCCACTTCAGTTACCGAGAAATGGAGATAACTGGACATACCGATCGTACCAGATAGCATCCTAGTATCCTATGTTACTGTGAGCATTACCGTCTTTATTCGGTCAAGGTCCACACTCGGGGCAGGGAATTGCTTCACGAGCTTTGGGCTCGAACTCGACCCACCTGACCCGGCAGCGCATCCCTTTTCGGGATCTCCAAAATGGCCAAAACCGGAGTAGTCTTCCAGGATGTCGACGTCTACGTCTTCGAAAAACAAATTGAGGGCTTCATTCAGAACCCGTGACACCTGGCCAGTTTTTCTGTAACGGCCCGAGCCTCATCGAAAAGAGGCTCCGTGTGAGATGATGACTTCAGAACGTCAATGACATCGGTAGCCCATTTCGGAACCAGAGTATCTTATTGAAGAGAAGTGGCCACATGCTCCTCCTCGGGCTCCCGAGTTGAGGAGGATTCAACTTTATGCTCACCCACTCTAAATGTGCTAGCTCTTGTGCAGCGTCGTTCGACTCGTGGACGACGAACTCTATGTCATCATCCTCGGGGTAGTCCATGAGCCGATAAAGAGAGTCAGGATCCGGGACCCTGGCACGAGTAATTCTTTTGGTACTCTTTATGATCCTAACCACGATCCTCTTCTTTTTGGCCTCGACGGGAGCATCCGAGGAGTCATGGGACCTTTTCTTCTTTCGTGCTTTCTCCTCCTTCTTCGTAGTAGCCTCGGTAGTAAGTTATACCAAAGCGGAGGGTTTTTCAGGCGGGGATGAGGCCATAGCCTCGGTAATTGCCCGAAGTTCGGTGCTCTTGGGCAAACCTATGAAAGGAAATGACGTGGTCAAAATCAAAAGGTAAAAGGGGATTTCAACAGGGAGAAAATGGGACACTCACTATGAGAACGAGCCTCCAATTTGCCTTAGGAAAGCTTGCGCCACTCGTGCTCGGAATATGTAAGTTATTTGGAGATGCCCTCGATCCACTCCCTAAAATGGGGGACTGCACTGGGGACTCGAACGACAATTGCATATCAGAAAAAATGAGTAATGAGAACTAAGAGTAAATTCAAAACGTTATTTTGACAATTTAAGAGGAGATGGACTTACGTGTTGAGTTCCACTTCTTAGGGAACGACAGGAACTCAAAGGGAATGATATCTTCGGTCTTTATCCGAACAAACCTCCCCTTCAAGCCTCGGTCCCTTTACTTATCGATGTTAGAGAAGGAAGCCTTCTTTGCCCGTCGGGCAAGATTGATTAACCCCCCGAAAGATTCAGGGGCTGTAGACATAGAGCAGATAGTTGATCGTAAATCGGGCTCCTCCATGTTATAAGCAAAGTGACGGAGAAGGGTCACGATCCTCCAAAAGGACGGGTGGATCTGCCCGAGGTAGATCTCGTACCTCTTACAAAAGTCAAGGACCACTCTGTCCATCAGACCGAGCGTGAAGGGATACATATTAACGATTAAGTATCCTTCCACGTGTGTTGTGATGTCCTCATCAGGACCAGGAACGACTACGTCTTTGCTTTCCCATTTGCAATCCTCCCAGACCGCTTGGAGAATTTCCTCGGTGATGAGAGCAGATATACCTCCACGTCTCTTCATCTCGATCTCCTTGTTTGGATGCTTTTTCGACCTTAAAGTCGTTATATATGGAGCAGTCCCCGGGGTAAACTCTTTAAGAAGATGTTTCTAGGATGCTACCGGAAGGGTCGCCTCGGTATCTGCTGCCGGGGTAGAGGTTGAAGGAGCAATATTTTGAGGTTTTTGCCATCTTGGTATAGGAATATGAGGGTTTGAAGGTTTATATGAAGGTCTTAAGATTTATATGAAGATTTGAAGATCTAGTTTGAATATTTAAAGGCAAAGTATGCAGATTTGAAGACTAAAGATGGAGAAATGAAGATGTGGAGAACAATTTGTGAATATTCGAGGGAGTGATGAACAAGTAAAAAATTTGAGGATAACATAAGAAGATTCAAAATCTGAAAGTAAAAAAAAGTGAAAAGAGAAAACTAGTGCTTTTATATGAAGGAAGTAATGAATGCGTGACGTTCGCATTCGTTGCTATCGAGGATGGTCAACCGGTGGTTGGCATGTGTCTGAAGTCAAAACAATGCGACTGATGGGATGTTTCGGGGCTTTGTCAACTCGCTTGTGGCGTACGGAGGAAGGAACCAGGGTCAGTTAATCACTTCTCGTCGTTTTTATAAATATACTCTCCGAAAAGTGAGGGAGTTATCTATGTATAGGTAAAATCGGGGATAAATTTACTCCAATTCCCTGATAAAAAAAAGAAGAAGAAAGCACGAACGATAAAGCCTCAGGTAAAGCCGAGGGCTCCCTACATATCAGAGCCCGGGGAGGACGAATGGTGCACCAAGAACCGGACATGGACAAACATGGGAAGAATCGAGTTCAAGCTAAGTGAATAATCGAGGCTAAAGGAAAGACTAAGAAAGGACAAATAAAGGGCCGAAATATCCGCCCTCAACTGGATATTACGACACAAATCTCGCCCGATATTAATTGCTTATCACGATTTACTTAAAGAGAAAGAGTTTTACCTTATTTAGACTTGTACTAGTATTGAAACTCCAGTGCTATATAAATGGGAGAACGTTTTCATTTTTCAACCACTGTTGGCATGCATATCAAAACAATAAAGTTTATTTTCGTTCTCTAACTATTGTCCAAAGTGTTTTTCAGCTGCTTATTTATTTAGTTGCAACACGGGCTTGATCGGAAACAATTTTTAGTATTCATCTTAAAGTGAGGCTCAATTACCTATCGTGTTTGATTTGATCGATTTTTTCTTCCGTTAATTCAACGTTCTTAGATCCTTCGCGTTAACTTAAATCATGTATCCTTCCAAGCGCATACAAATTATTACTGATTTTAAGGGTAAAAATTAATATTAAATGATTTACACTATCAATTCATATAAATTAGAACTCTTACACATAAACATTTCTCTAATTCAGGGAGAAATTATAGTTGCGGGGTTATCAATTAAGCTCACCGAGACAACGGAGAGAGAAAAATGGCGAGCGGGAGAGCAGTAGAAGCACTTCGAGCCTACAGATCAGTGCTGAAGGCCACTCGGAAAACCTTCGCCGGCGACGGTTTCATGCTCCAAAAATCCGCCGCCGAGGTCAGAAATAAGTTCGAGGAGAATCGTCACGTGACATCGGAGGCCGACATTCAGCGGCTGTTGGATGACGCACGTGATGCCTCTGAGTTCATCTCCACCATGATCGTCCAAGCTAAATCCAGCCCCTCTGGTGCTTTCGGTAAAAACATTTATGCTCTTTTTCACTGCCCCATTATCTTAATCCGATACATCACTACGTTTATAAATTTCCTGCGCTATTATGTTTCCCTATTTCTGGATCATACGGAGTACTCAATTGGCACACACCAGGTGTTTGTTTTATTGCTGCAAAGGCCTTTTTTCTTGATGACAATCTTACAACATGAGTTTACCTAGGAGAACTTATTTTGATGACCTGATGCAAATCTGAGTGACAATATGTTAATTATTAGAGCTCATTTCAACGTGTTCCTAGTCTTCGTAAGTTGTATGACTGCTTACAACTTTCACAACCAGTTAAATTGCACAATTGTAAAGAACAGGCTCGAACCATAGTTAACCATTATTCAAATGGTGTCTTTTTGTTGCAATCTCGGTGACCTTTGGGTTAAGTAATCCAAATAACTATAACCTGAAGAATTCTGTTTTGAACAACCAAAATGACGACCACAGTAACATTCCTTGAAAGAATGTGATTGTTGTCAATTGTTTTAAAAAAAATAGGCTAGTACGGTGCAGCTAAACATTAGAGGCTGAGCCAACGCCTAATTGCAGATTCTCTGAATGTTGGTTCTTCATAACAGTTCCTAGGCACTAATCGATAGTGTCCATGTGCACACTCTGAAGTTTTAGCGCCTGGGCGTTCTCTAATGCGTTTGAATCCTTATTCCTTAACAGTGCCTAGGCGCTAGTTATTTGGGGCCTAGACGCTTGATGCTTGATGCATGATGCTTAGAATATGCAATTCTTTTAAAGATCTTTCACACACAGCAATATCAAAAGGTATTTTCATTAAGACATATCTGCTTGTAATGACATGACCATTCAGTAGTGTGTTGTGAACTTGTTGTTGAGACACATCTCTTTGAGATTGTCTAATTGGTGGTCTAAAATATGTAAGTTAAGCTTTAATAAATGATTTTGTCAACTTGTGATTAAGTCCAAGTACCACAACCTTCAAGCATGAGCCTTGGGAACTTTTCGATATCACAAATGAAAAACTCAATCATTATATCCTGTGTTGTTGTTGCATGCACCTGTTAGAAAATCTAGTCAAGATGAATAACATTCTAAAATTAACAATTCATTAAATCTTGAATTCTTACTTTATTTTCATTTACTATGCAAATTTCCTTAATATCATAATGAATATCAACTTACACTAATTGAAAGAATGTTCTGTAGCAGCTAAGTTTCATGATATTCTGTTATGTTTCTGTGGATCGATTAACTTCTGCAACTTTTTTCACTAATTGATTGGAATGTTGTTTGTTGTAGTGGTGAAGCCTGAGAAAGAACATGCAGGGGCAACGCTCGAGATTCCTTCTGAAGAGATTTTGAAAAAGTCCGTTTGAGCATATTAAGGGAGGATGCTGAGAGCATTTAGACTGCTGTATGGGCATTTTATCTTTCATAAACCGTGAGTTTGTCTTTGAGGTATCTTCACTTGGAAGTTTCTTGGAGATTATGCTTTCTCTAAGGTCTTCGAATATCATTTTTTCCTTCGTTGTTAGATTTAGGCCATAACTGTTGGATATTGCATCTCTCCATCTCTTTCTCTTGTGTCGCCACTACCACTTCAGAAAGCAAGCAGATGTCCAACTTTGGTTAAACATGGTTATATTGATAAATGATTGAAGTTTACTGGGCTAATTATGACCTTTGTTTTTATTTTGACAGTGTAAAATATTTGCACCATGAGTGTAATATGCCTTGATCCAATAGGGTAGAAATCCTCTTTCCACCAACAAATGCTTAGTGTGAACAAAAACCTATAATTGGCAAGTGGATCAAATAAAGTTCTAAGTATATTCTGTCTCATGTTTATCCACTGATCAAACAAAAATACTTGCACAAGTGGATCACCTAAAGAGACAGAAACCAACTGATATACTTGGAACTTTTACGAGGACATCACTGACATTCACATCTGTTGACAAACTCCTACTTTCGTACAGTTCGTTTTTAAGTTATATGATTGTCAATAATTTTTATATGCCAGCAGATAAGCTCAAGAGAAAACTAGTGTCCCAAAAGATTTCTCCATTTTTTGCCACATATACATAAATTGTTAGAGCTTGTACAGGGACATTGCTGCCATTACAGATGATCATGTTGACTAGATCCCAGCGCTTTAGTTCATCGGCGTAGGTAGTACAGAGCGAGATGATGTCACGAATATGAACCTGGTTGTTGAACTAAGTTTAGAATTCAAAAGTAAAGAAGAGTATAAGAACCGGCCATCATCCCTGAGTTTCAAACTTAAGTAGTTGGAGAGACTTTAGACAGCCAACAATGCAAAATAGCCTCTACTGGTGTTCAGACCTCGTTAGCAAGAGCATCGTGTAATCGTGTTAGATTATGCATAGACAAGAACCATATGTGCGGTGGAATAAATGGCTTGAAATTTTCTCTCTGTTTGTCCGTCTTACGTCCTGGACATTGTAAGAAGGCAAGCTTCATCAGGTGTGAAACTTGGACCTTCCCAGGCTTTGGCATTTGCTAAGCATATCATTTATATCTCATTCAGTCCATGGAACCGATTTATCTCATGTTATCTGATATTTGGATTTGCTAGCTCTGGGTTTCCAAGCGTTTCCGGAAATATTTTCTTTTTTGGTCTTTTAGAAGCCAAACAAGAATGTTTTTGGGTTTTATTGAAAATTTCCCAAAACATGTCTTAACCAATGCCTATAGTGATCACTTAAAACTAATTTAAAGGAAGCACAGGATTGTCCTATGCTTTAAGTGGGCGTTTGGACATAAGAATTGTAAAATTCCGGAAAAAAGTGAACAAAAAATTCAAGTGAAAATGGTATCAAGGACCCGTTTGGCCATAGATATTGCCAAAATAAATTTGGGTTTTATTTGGCAAACACATGTTTGGCCATAAATTTTGCTTACATTAGATTTTTTAAAAATTGCCCCAAACTTTTGTATTTTATAGAGCTCACCATTTATTATTTTGTAATAATGTTGTTTCGTCTTCTCGGTCACCTGATAGTGTATCATGTAGTTCATTATAAAAATGATAATTTTGTACCAAATTCTTTATGTTCAAGACTATGGTTTGCGATAATATAATGCATGTTATTGATAATGGTATTGTTGGATATTTGTAATAGTTTTTAGAACTGGTGAGCATAAGTCATGTTTCATGTATTTGGGAAATATGTTTTGAAAACTGAAGTCCAAACACATTTTCATCTTCAAATCAAACTTCACCCAAATCAGATTTGGGAATCTATGGCCAAACGCTAGTTTGAAAATTAGAGTTGTGTTTGGACATGAATATAATTTTGGGTTATTTTTGAATTTTTGTGAGTGATTTGAGTAAATTTTGAAAACCAACTCTTTGGAGTTTTCCAAATTTCGAAAAACTGTTCAAGCGATATTTGAAATTTTGTGGCCAAATACTTATTTCGAAAGAAGGTGAAAAAAATTTCATGGACAAACGGGATCTTAAATAAAATCTCGTAAAAATGAGTAGTTTTGCAATAATAGTTTAATAGTTTTTTTAAAGGTACAGTAGTTTGAGGTATCAATAAGATAAACATGGGACATGATTTGAATGAAAAATGAATTAAAATTTTTGGAACAAAATAATCGAGTTGCAACGAGAATTGAACGTGATACTTACTATATAGTGTAGATATAATACCTTGAATTAGAATTGCTTTGAAAACTTTTAACTGATTTTTTTTGAATATACGTTTATTCCTCTGTTTAAGAATTTTCATTCTTGAATCACTGGTTATTAATATTTAATGTAGAGAAAAATAGCACAATAAGCTCAAGTTGATAACCAACAAGTTGCAGTATTTGGTTATAATACTAATTCGGTCAATTATATAGCTATGTTTAATAAATATTATTAATAACAAAAGTACAACCAAGGTCGGTCAATTTTATTCACAGGCGCACATTACTCCAGAACATTGATGATAAAAGAGACAGAAACCAACTGATATTTTCCTTCAGTATCAATATTCAGACTTGAGCGAGTTATTTGGCTCCGCAGTCCGCTGAAGCAAATATCGAAGTTGTGATGGTGTAAATGTGGTCGCTTCAATCTCCTCCTCCATCTCTTCTTCAACCTCCTCCTTCTTCTTACCTTCCCTTCAACTTTTTGCACCAAACTAGTCCCTTCTTCACTTCTTCTTATTCATATCGTCCAACCTCAATCCACTGTACCACCAGCAGTAGCACCCACATTGTCAGCAACCCAAACCCCACTACTTCTACGTTTACCCATAATTACAACGATTCTATTCAATCTCTTTGCAAAAAAGGACATCTGAAAGAAGCCCTTCAGCTCCTCTTTCAGGAGCCCAATCCCACCCAACGTACCTACGAGCTGCTCATACTTTCCTGCTCCCAAAATCACTCCCTCTCCCACGCTTTAACTGTTCACCGCAAACTCATTGATGATGGGTTCGATCAAGATCCTTTTTTGGCTACCAAACTCATTAATATGTATTCTCACTTGGGCTGTATCGACCACGTCCGCCAAGTGTTTGATAAAATTTCCAACCGAACCATCTTCGTTTGGAACGCCTTTTTCCGGTCATTGACTTTAGCTGGCCATGGTGAAGAGGTTTTGGACTTTTATAGACGTATGAATCGCATTGGAATCCCATCAGATAGGTTCACGTATACGTACGTGCTCAAAGCTTGTGTTGCTTCTGAGTCATCATCATCACTCGAAAAGGGGAAGGAAATTCATGGGCACATATTGAGACATGGTTATGATCGTCATCTGCATATTATGACAACCTTAATTGATGTGTATGCTAGGTTTGGACGTGTAGGCAATGCAAGCTGTTTGTTCTATGATATGCCAGAGAAAAATTTGGTTTCTTGGAGCGCGATGATTGCATGTTATGCAAAGAACGGGAAACCTCTTGAGGCTTTGGAGCTTTTTCGTGAAATGATGAGCTACGATTTGTTGCCAAATTCAGTGACTATGGTTAGTGTTCTTCAAGCATGTGCAGCACTGGCTGCACTAGAGCAAGGGAAGCTATTACATGGATACATACTTAGGAAAGGGCTTGACTCTATTTTGCCCGTTCTCAGTGCTCTTGTGACAATGTATGCAAGGTGTGGTGCTCTAGAGTTGGGACAAAGAGTGTTTGATCAGATGGGCAAGAGGGATGTTGTTGCATGGAATTCCATGATTTCAAGCTATGGAATACATGGATTTGGGGCCAAAGCCATTGAAATTTTTAGAGAAATGATTCGACATGGAGTATCACCAAGTCCAATATCATTCGTTAGTGTATTGGGAGCTTGCAGTCATGCAGGGCTTGTTGCGGAGGGGAAACGTTTGTTTGATTCAATGTCAAAAGAACATAATATGTACCCTAGTGTGGAGCACTATGCTTGCATGGTTGATCTTCTTGGAAGAGCCAACCAATTAGAAGAAGCGGCTATAATCATACAAGATATGCGGATTGAACCAGGACCCAAAGTTTGGGGGTCTCTTCTTGGATCATGTAGGATTCATTGTAATGTTGACCTTGCAGAGAGGGCAAGCAGAAGGTTGTTCGAGCTTGAACCCACAAATGCTGGGAACTATGTACTTTTGGCTGACATTTATGCAGAAGCTAGGATGTGGGATGAGGTAAAACGAGTTAGGAAGCTTTTGGAAGTCAAAGGGTTGCGGAAAGTCTCTGGTTGCAGCTGGATTGAAGTAAAGAGAAAAATCTACTGTCTTCAGTCAGTTGATGAAATTAACCCACAAATTGAGCAAATTCATGCTTTGTTGCTAAAACTGTCAATGGAGATGAAGCAGAATGGATATGTGCCAAATACCAGAATCGTGCTGTATGATCTTGAAGAAGAGGAGAAAGAACGTATTTTGTTGGGTCACAGTGAGAAATTAGCAGTTGCCTTTGGGTTGATTAATAACAGTAAAGGAGAGACTATAAGGATTAGTAAGAACTTGAGATTATGTGAAGACTGTCACTCCTTCACTAAGCTCATTTCAAAATATACAAACAGAGAAATTCTAGTCAGAGACATCAATCGATTTCACCATTTCAAGGATGGGGTTTGTTCATGTGGGGATTATTGGTAGCGCTGGTCACTTGTGCATGTTATATTTATTCTTTGGTTTAACTACGGCACCTTCCTTTTGGGGTTCTCGGTGGAGACTAGAAAGTTTACATCATATACGTTCCTTGTGATAACTTCATGACATAAAACGGAGTGGGATGATGGAATTGATGCTCACGATGATATGTGAGACTATGAGAAGTTGCTCTTTATCTTATTAATTTTTATAATCACACTAATTGATATTTACATCACAGCCGTGGCACAAGAAGAAATTTACTTGCTTAGTTGTAAAAAAAAAATCCACATTTAGTTTTGTAAGAGAAGTGTGTCCTGCACTTGGTGTTGAAGAATTTTAATAAAGTATTAGGCTGCTCGTTTCATTGTGTTACACTTTTAGGTTGGATGCTGGTATTCTTTCACACCTTATACTAAATGTGGGAAGTGTTAACCTTTGCTAAGCCCGTTCCTTTCATTTTGATCATCCATGTTTGAATCCTGGAACTAGATTATACATACTGATCGGTGCATTTGGAGGTTGCATAAGACATGGCCAGACCACTTTTAATGTGACCTCCTCTAAATTTATCCTCTATGTGTACTACTTGCACATTCCACATAAATACTGACGTACTTTTTGGTTTGGATAAATCTTAATTGTCAGCTTCTATCGCTGAAGTTATTCTATATGTGACATGTTCATTTTGTAATATCCCTTGTTTTTGCCTCCTTTATGCTGTAGGTGTTGCTAGTGTCAGTTCTCTAAACATCTATCTCAGTTTCTGGATTGGCTTAGGAGTAGTATGTGCTAGTAGATGAATAAAAGCGGGAATTAACAGTCTTTCAAAGCTAGAAGTTAACTGAGCTTAGCAACAAACAAAAGATACTTCACCTTATCTCATGATTGTGCAATCCAGGAAGGGAATTGTATTCCTGCAACTTGCAATTGCTGGTAGCATTTTATGATAGTCCATCAATCAAATTAGAAAAATTGAGAAGGTATGTACTGCTTCATTTAATAGTATTAAAAAATAAATAGATACAACAACAACATACCCAGTATATTCCCATACTTGGGGTCTGGGGAGGGTAGTGCGTACGCAGGCCTTACCCCTACCTAGTGAAGGAAAGAATAAATAGATAAAACAAAACAAATCCAGGAAACGACTGAACAATCTGTGAATGCTTAGGGGGAACTATTATCATGCAATTGGTTCTTTTCATTTTTTCTTGCCGCTTCTCGAGATATGAAGTGTGCGTAATTTGACTGTTTTGTTTCTCTCCCCTTCAGAGATAAAATTTCGCAGCGAAGAACACTCCAACTATAGACTTTGCTGATAGAAATGGTTGTGCTTTGTTATTTATTTTTTATAAAATATCACACTGCTCGAACTTTTTACATGTAGTACAGATATGAAATGGCTCACTTGCCAAAGTGATTCTTCTGAATCTGTTGTTGGGTTTGGAAGAAAGTATATGCAATAAACTTGCATGCTTAACTGATAGAATATGGGAGCAATGCCACTATTTCAATTCCCCTGAAGGAGACTCCGAAGGTCTTCTTTTATTTATTTTTGATATAAAGTAAACTTTGCCGAGGGTCTATCGGAAACAACCTCTCTGCCCTTCTAGGGATAGGGGTAAGGCTGCGTATATCTTACTCTCCCCAAGCCTCACTTGTGAGAAAGTACTGAGTTTGTTGTTGATATAAAGTAAACTTTGGGGTCTCCTTCACTAGAGTCTAGACTGTATAGTATCTTTGACCCATTTGATGTCAGAGTATAGAGAGACAGGAAATCTCTTCTTCTTTCTTTAGTTACATCAATAAATGGAATATTGCTTATTGATCATTAATAGACTGAAGCATTTTTAGCTACGTCATTAAGTGTAAGCAATTTTCTACTTCAGCAAAGAAAGTAGGCCTTGAGATTAGCTATCTGGCATACAGATGAAAAATAACAGTGGCTAATTCGATGGAGCTAAATAACTAATTTACAATGTAATGGCATTTTATTAATTAGCATCTTCCTAAGAATGAATAAACTTGGACTTGCTTTTCCGCCCAGACCTCCAAAATTGTGACCTTTATAAGCCATATTATCTTCAAAATCTGGGACTACATTGCTCAATTCTCACACTTGAAATGGGATTGTAAATCTGGTGACTGCCAAATGGGAGGACATATGTTTACGACTATTCTTTTAACCCAAGTAAGATTTTGCTAGTTGTGTACTGTTTTCCCATGGTGTTGAATCTACTAGTAAAATCTTAAGCAAGTCTTCCCGAATTTCCAGAGTAGAATCTGCTTAAATTTTTGCATGTAGTATATGGCTTTTTCATAAGAAATGGGAGTTTTCCAAGTTTAGTTGTTAACAAGGTCTATGATGTTGGACTTAGCAACAAACTATGGTAGTGTGGCTTGTGGATGTTGAGCAGGCTCATTGAAACAAACTGCTATGTTGGCAGATTTAGCATTGAATCAGTTTCTTTGGTATTATACTACTTGTTTGTTAAACTTCCCATGATATCTTTGACATCATTGTCAGTTTTATTATTTCACTCCAAAAGTGAAATACTACGAGTTTAGTACCAAATAATGGCTCTTTTTTTCATCTTGACTCATTTAGTGGTGTCCAAGCGCACATCGTTTCTTAAAATTTCCGTAATTAATACTTCTAACATATTTCATTCAAAGGTGTCCAAGCATTCATTTATAAATATTGTGATATGTCTTTTCTTCAGTGCCTTTACAATATTCAAATCTTCCTTTCTTCTATTAGGAACAATTTGCTTACTGCTTATCCGTCTGATGTACTAGGTAATGATTCTAATGCAGAGGTCGTAGTGGCATATTGGAAACTGAGGTGCTTGGTTTTACTCGCAATTTTTTGTTAGCTTAAAGGCTGAATATTTGCTTACATGGCGTTATTTACTGCCCTCTTGCTCAAAGTATTTGACGTTTGTTTCTGTCAATTATTCATGGTTGATCTTTGTTAGTGATCAAATTTGTTAGATTAGTATCCAAAATACTTAGCTAAGGAGTTCTAGTTGAGTTGATTATTCTCAGTTTGTTTGTTTACGTAACTAAACCTGCTTTGGAAAGGCTAGTCTTGAACTGAATTTTGGAAAAACCTTTAAACCTCATTGAATGATTTCAAAAAAGCTGCTGCACTGTCTTCATTTACCAACCAACATCCATTTCTGTAATCCTACAAATTGCATCTGGTATTTTAGTATTAGGGTTGTGCTCGCATACAGTTTTGTTTATGTACGATAACCATTGAATTGTTTTTCCAGATATGTAGTGGAAGTTCCACAATTGACTTGACCCTCCCAGAGAATTTGGAAACCTGATATTTTCTCTGACATTATGTGACCAAAAATTCATCCAACTTGGCTAATCTTTAGTTTTCAAGTTCCAATGAGAAAATGAATTATTTCTGGATGTAAAAGAATATCTTCAGAGCTGTCTTAGGATTCTTATGATTGTATGCATGCTGATTTTTGGAGGTCTCTCATCTCTGTTGATGGAAATATAGTCTACGATCTACATGAAAACTCAAAGTATGTAGAAAAGAGTTGATCTCTACAATCCAAAAACTAGGTCATCAGCTTATGAATGAGAGAAAAGTTATAAATGAGCAGGCTGTTGGTTAGAGATTGAGCATAAATTGAGTCCATATTTTAGATGAAATAGAGACATTATTTTACTGTTGTATTCATGAATACAACAGTAAAAAGCGCCTAAAATCAGGGTGTTGGTACACGCATGTATTCACATGTATTCGCGCCATGTATTCATTAATACGGCAGCGAAAAGCGCCTAAAATTAGGGCAGTCCAGTTGTACGCGCATGTATTCACATGTATTCGCGCTGTTGTTGTAACGACCCGGTCAGTCGTTACGTAGAACTTGCATTATAATTACTGTTATTGACTTGTCATAGGTTGGTTATACTGTTTATGATGTGTTAGAGTTGGTAGGCTCGGAATCAGAATGGTTGTGGAGAGAATATAATCATTTAGTCTTTTAAATAGCCTTAAAATGGGAAAAGTCAACTGAGAGTTGACTTATTGGTAAACGACCTCGGAATGTGGATTTTATGGCTCGAATAGCTTTGTTAGGTGATTTGGGACTTACGAGTATGTTTGGAATATTTTTGTGATGTCCGGTGTAGAATTAGGCTTGAATTGACGAAAGTTAGTTTTTGGTGATTTTCGGTCGGCAGTGAAAAATAGGCTATCGAGGTCGGAATGGAATTCCGACAGTTGGAATAGGTTCGTAATGTCATTTAGGATATGTCTGCAAAATTTCAAGTCAATCGGAGGTGTTTTGGATAGTTTCGGCATCGTTGGTGGAATATAGAAATTTCAAAGTTCTTAGGCTTGAATCCGATGTGATTTTGGTGTTTTGATGTTATTTTGGGTGTTCCGAGGGTGCAACTCAGTTTGAATGACCATATATGATGTGTTGGTATGTTTGGTTGGGGTCCCGAGGGGCTCGGGATTTATTCGGATGGTTAACAGGGAATTTAACTTGGAAAAATGCAGCAAATATGCTGTTGGTGCACTACTGCTGGTGTGGTTGCACCTGTGGAAAGAGGGCCACAGGCGCGAGGTCCGCAGGTGCGAAGACCTTGCGCAGGTACGGAACTTGGCTGTTCGCGAGGGGGTTGCAGGTGCGGACGGGTGCTTCCGCAGGTGCGAAGAAGCAATCGCAGGTGCGGAAATCGAAGGTTTAAGTCATATGCGCAGGTGCGGAAATCGAAGTTTAAGTCATATGCGCAGGTGCGCACCTGGGACCGCAGGTGCGAGTCCGCAGGTGCGGAAATCCCTGGGCAAAAAGTATAAAAAAGAGACTTCGTGAATTTTAACCCTTTTTCCACTATTGTGCTGGTTCCGAGGTTTTTGAGGGATTTTGAAGAGGGAAACGTTGGTGCATGATTGAGGTAAACTTTTTGGACTCATTAACTCTATTATAAGTGATTAAATACCTTATTATCAATGTTTAATTTGTGAAAATCAGTAAAAAAAGGGTGAAGTTAGGGATTGAGATTATGAGACCTTTGGGGGATGATTTGAGGGGTCAAACGAACTCCGATTTTAGAGTTCTTTATATGTACGAACTCATGAGACGATGAGGATCGTTTCAGTATAAATTTTGTCGAGTTTCGAGATGCGGGCCCGGGGGATCGGGTTTTGGCTAAATTCGGGTTTTATGCTAAAATTTGTACTTTTCAATTGGAATTCATTCCTTTAGCATAATTTGATGATAAAAATATGATCTTGGTAGATTTGGAGCACTCGGAAGTTGATTCGAGAGGCAAGCGTGTTGCGGAATAGCTTTTCGGGCTAGTTTAAGGTAAGTAATGTCTTTAAATCCTCTCCTGAGGGTATGAAACCCCGGATTTTACAACCTTTCACGGATTTGGAGTGACACACACACTGGATGACGAGTGTTGGGCGTGCCCGAATCAGAAATTTGAAAAAAAATGTTCCTTTTTAGGCAACTATTGAGTTGCGAAACCGCTTTTAAAGCTTATCCTTTATAGTACTACTATGATTTGATATTATTGGGCTGTAAGCCATGTTTGGGGCCTAGTGACGATCTGTTTTAACCCCTTGGGGGTTGTTTTACTCACTAGTTTGAAACTATGATTTTACACTCGGTCCTTCTTGTAAAATTGTTGACACTCTTATTTGATGATACTACTATTTCTTGAAATGAAATACTATTTTGGGTCGATAACCCCATTTTATTCATGGCCCGAGTGGCATGCAGAGAATGTTTGACTGAGTGAGGCCGAGGGCCAATGTCGTGAGGATGTTATGATACGAGTGAGGCCGAGGGCCAATGTTGTGAGATGTTATGATATGAGAGAGGCCGAGTGCCTGAGAGTGATTTATGGCATGATGTGACTTGTTTATAGCGCTTGGGCTATAGGAGCCCCTCCGAAGTCTGTACCCACCTCTAGTGAGCGCACGTACCTACTGAGTGCGAGTGTCGAGTGATTGGGAGGCATGAGTGACGCCCGCGAGGCTGATACTGAGTGATGGTGAGGTGCTGAGAGAAATTGTTACGAGTGATGATTATGTCCCGAGGGGCAGTTTTATGATGATATTTTACTAAGTTTTTTACTATGATTCACTTCATTTCTCAAACTGATTTTACTAAGAGTTTTACTAGATATATTGAAAACATACTTGTTTCAAAGGATTTCTGGAAATTGGTTTTCGAACTTATGTATTTGACGTATACTTTATGGTGACTTGATGTTTTACTGTTTTGTGGATTGGTGTATCTGTGCTGTGTGTTTCTTATTTCTCAGACTGTGATTTATTTTAATTACTACTGAGTTGGCGTACTCATCATTACTCCCTGCACCTCTGTATGCAGATCCAGGTACTGGTTCGGAGCAGTAGTCGTTCGAGTTCGTTATCAGCAGCTTACGGGATTTCGAGGTAGCTGTCCAGCGTTCGTAACTTCTCCATTTCCCTTCCTTATTCAGTTTTAGTATTTGATTCATAGACATTTATTATGACATTAGCAGAGTTAGTTTATTTCTTAGATGCACGTGATCGGTTGACTCCAGTCTTGGGGGATTAATTTAGAGAGTTAGATTATTTTTGGAACGTAAAGACTTAAAGAAATTATTTTATACTCTGTTTGTTGTTTATTATTGATTTTTTGAAATATTATAATAGAACAAATGTGTAGTAACGTGATGGTTGGCTAGCCTAGTTCCACGATAGGCGCCATCACGACCTATTAAGATTTGGGGTCGTGACAGTTGTATTCATGAATATAGAAGTAAAAAGCGTTTAAAACCAGGTAGTTCAACTGTACATGCATGTATTCACATGTATTCGCATCATGTATTCATGAATACAGCCGCAAAAAGCGTTTAAAATTAAGGTAGTCCAGTCGTACGCGCATGTATTCTACATGTATTCGCGTTGCTGTATTCTTGAATATAGCAGTAAAAAGAGGAAAAAACATATCTGTCCAATATTTTAAAATACTCTACAAAGTTGTAGCAGCATTACTTGATTAACATTTGTGGCAACTAATTATTTGCAACCGTAACATAATTCAACTGGATTCCGGTATTTCCATTGCCCTAACGCCCCTCCCCCTTCAAGCGAAAATCATGTTTCCTTTTTGGAAACTCAAGCCTTTATAGTTGCTAAGTTGATGCTCAACATATGATTTTTATCTTTCCTTTCTCTTCTATGAATGATTTTTGTATTAACTATGATTTTATTGGCACTTTATCTCTCTCTCAATAATTATTTGGTGGAATAAATAATTTTTTATTGGTATATGAATGCTTGTATGACGATGCATATTTAGGCAAATAACTGATGTTTGTAACATTATGAATATTATATACATTTTATATAATTGGTATAATATATTATGAAGTGTATATTAAAATATTTTTATCGGTATAATATTATATTATTTTGATAAATATAGAACATAATTCTTTTTAAGAAAATAAATATACACAATGTATATTTGGAGTATTAATATAATAATTCAAAATATACCATATATATATGAATAGAAGAATAAAAAACTGTGGAAAGAGTTGAATTTTTATATTTTTGGGTTTGTCAAAAAAATAATAATTGTAAACTACGAAGCTGCTCTATTTTTGGTGTTATATGTATATAAACCCCCCCCCCCCCCC
>ML250318.1:0-41164 GCA_005239495.1 Nicotiana undulata | reverse complement strand
ATATATATATATATATATATATATATATATGTGTGTGTGTGAGAGAGAGAGAGAGATATCCTGTATATATTTTACTATATATATGCACGTTATATATTTAAAAAATATACATCTCATGTATGTTGTAAATGCATTTCTTATAAATTAATACCACTATACATCGTATATATTGTATGCACAGTGGTATTAATTTATCAAAAGACCACTAGGATCAATTCGTCCACTTTCACCTCTAATAAGAGCATAGAGAGATTTGAATGCTAGATGAAATTTGGATAAGAGGAGAAAGAGTGAAAAAATAAATAAGAATAAGAACCAATCCCATAATTTATGTATTATGTTTACTCATTAATTATGTTCTTAATCTGTAAAAAGAATTGCTATTTATGGAATAAACAAAGAATGATGCCATTTTAAAAAATAATTCTTAGGAGATGCTCAACCGTATAAAATTCTCCAGTAAAAAGTGCCTAAAATCAGGGCAGTCCAGTTGTATGCGTATGTAATCACAGGTATTCGCGCCATGTATTTATAAATACAATAACAACAATTACCTTAAAGATAGGTATGTCTAAGAGAGAGGAAAAACATAAATAGCGTATTTCATGCCTCAATAGTAGTATATTCCATAAATACTTATTTTGCTATAAAATATAAAAGCTAGCTATAGAAAATAATATTTTAGAATGATTGTTATTTATAATAAATAGGGTGTATACCTTTGTTATAGGAGGTAAAATTTTCAAAATTAAACATATGAGATGTATATATAATTGTAGGCAGAATACATAACTGGACCCTTAAACTTGACCTTTTTTGTCACTTGGACACTTAAACATAGAGTTGTTCCTATCAGGCCCTTCAACTAAACCACATTTGTGCTAGTTAGACGCTTTGTAGACCATCTGAGAAAAAGTTTTATAAAAATTAAAAGCGTATACTACAATTGCCTCTAACACCTTAAAATATTACACCTTATAGAATTAACCCCCAAAACAAATTGAAACTCATTTTCAGAAAATGGAAAACCTGACCGTCTGCTCTGGCGACTTAGTGCCCTAAAAAACCCGCTGAAATTTCCTCCGTTCAACTTCATCTCACTTCTTCTTATTTCGATTTCACTGAAATATCACGTTATTCTCTCTATTCCTCGTCTAAGTTGATGTAGCTTACAAGTGACGTATAAAGAGAACAAACATGCCAAATGAGAATAGTCAAATCCATGTACACTAAACTTTCTTTTAAAAACAAATTAAGAGGAAAAATGATGGGTACACGGGAAGAAGAAGAGAAATAGAATGTAGGGTAAAAGTTAGCTTTAATTGGAATAATATATTAGAATATAATAATAATATAATAATAATCAACAACATTTTTCTCATGTTCACGCGTCCTTTGATCCCCCCACACTCAATCATGTCACTACAAAGTGTCTAATTGGCATAGATGTGATTTAGTTGAAGGGCCTGATACGAACAACTCTGTGTTTAGGTGTCCCAGTGACAAAAATGACCAAATTTAAGGGTCCAGTTATGTATTCTGCCATAATTGTATACATATATACAAGTTATACCACATATATTTCCTATAAATGTGTGTGTATTTAATAATACATATGGTATTTGCATAGTTATATTTATGCAATAAAAGTACGTCAAATTAGATTATAAAATTTCACACTTTCCAAATATATGTCGTGTATATTCCTCATGTATTCGGCGAATATATGGTTGCATATCTAAATAATATAATACTATATACCAATAATAATTAATAAATTACTCCATCGTATACTTAATCAGATAATTATGTCATATGTATATACCCTTTATATATATATATATATATTATATAAATACTATACAAGTAGTATATTATACAAATACTCACTCCGGTCCACAATAAGCGACCAATTTGCTTTTAGCACACCCATTAAGAAAATACAAAATGTTATACAAAAATACCTAGTATGACTAAACAGCCCTTAATTTAATATTTAATGTGAAGAGTAAGAAAACTTTTTAGGGATATGTATATAGAGTGCTGCTATTTGGCCAAACTCATCGTGTCCCAACTTTGTCCCCACTCGTGAAATACCAGTAAAGCCCTTCTCTTCATAATTGGCATAATGGCCATTTTTCCTTCCAAAATATTTTCCTCCAAAATTAGTTAATAAATATTGATTATCCCAAAACATTGATCCCATAAATCATCATTATCTCATGCATGGGAAGATAAATGGCATTCGTATTTTTTCCGTTTATACCGTATAATTATTACGTATTTTAAAAAAAAAACAATTTATACTATTAAATATTTTTTTCTAAATACAACTTATACGGATGGGAAGTTCAAAGGTCTTGTATGTATACATAATATTATTTTTTCATTTATATACTATAACTTGTCATACCATACACTTATGTTAATAGAGTTTTCATTAAACACATAATTCACCAATCCTAGCCATTCCAACAAAATTTTCAAACATTCCTTTGAAAATTGACACTCAAAAAATTAGTGTTGTATTATTTCTCTTGCTTCCACCAAATCAGTTGAACTGTGTTGTATTTCACCACCCTTATTCTTAACCTAAACATGAATGCTAACATAGAAACTAGTTTGGAGCCATAAACCCGAATAACAACCTAGAAACTAGGTCAGATCAACTAAGGAATACATTACACATATCATTGGGGTTGAATTCAGACGACAGTTTGATGAATGAAGATTATTTGATCGACATTGATTCAGACGATAACTTCAATGATGGAGAAAATCATGTTGACGATGCTGCTGCTGATGACGATGATTATGATTATTATGATGATGATGACGGCGTCCATTATTTAGAGGAAGAGGAAGAAGCTGGAGAGGAAATGGAAATGCCTAATGAGTTCAATGAAGAAGATCTCATAACTGGTCCAATTATTGGGATGAGGTTCACTAGTAAGGATGTTATATTTGATTTTTATAAAGAACATGCAAGATTATCAGGGTTTTGCATTGTCAAAAGAACATCAAACAAAAAAGGTGGTGATATTATTAGGTATGTTCAATATGGTTGTGATAGGTCTCGGAAACCAAGGAATAAACATGTTACCAAGAAGATGAACTTCCCTGCTAGAATAAATGGAGTTTAGGAGGATAATGGTTCATGGCGTGTTTCAAAGGTGGTTAAAAAATATAATCATCAATTGGAACCAGCACTATCGCGATTGATGGCTGGACACAGATCGCTTAGTAGGTCTCTTAAAAGAAGTCTTGTAGCCAAAGATATTGCTGGCTTAAGACCCTCAAAAAATATAAGAGTCGCTGAAGTACTTGCTGGTGGCCCCGAAAATCTGGGTTGTACACTAAAGGATTGTCGAAATTATATTTTGAAGAGTAGAAAGCTTCATTTGCAAGAAGGGGACGCACAATCATTGCTCAAGTTCTTCAGTGACATGTAGCAGAAAGACAGAAAATTTTACTACTCCGTAGATGTGGATAGTTTTGGTCGACTTCGTAATGTCGTATGGGTTCATTCACACTCCAAGGTTGCATATGAGGAGTTCCATGATGTAATATGCCTCGATACAACATACCTAGTGAATCAGTACTATATGCCATTTGCTTCATTTATTGGTGTAAATCAGCATAGACAGTCCATACTTTTGGGATGTGCTCTTATGTCTAGTGAGGATATAACAAGCTACAAAATGGTGATCTCTAAATGGATTGGGGCTCTAAACAATGTTCGTCCATTAGCTATCATGACCGACCAATGTGATAGCATTAAGGCTGCCATAAATGAATTGATGCCAAATACGGTACATAGATTTTGTATTTGGCACATATTCGCAAAGTTGCCTACGAAGTTAAGCGGAGTTCTTGATGCTAAGATTGCAAAGGCAGAATTTAAGGCCTTAGTCCTTGATAGCATAAACGTTGCTGAGTTTGAGAGAAGATGGACTGAATATATTGAAAAATATAACTTAGATGGAAGGAATTGGTTTTATAAGCTGTATTTGGAGAAGGAAAAATGGGTTCCTGTATACCTAAATGATCACTTTTGGGCCGGTATGTTGTCCACAGAGAGAAGTGAAAGCATGCATGCTTTCTTTGATGGATTTATCACCCGCCAAAGCACTTTGAACCTATTTGTTCAGCAATATGAGTTAGCCATTGTAACGACCCGACCGGTCGTTTTGAGCTCTAGAGCGTCGTTCAGTGCTTGGAAGTCAGGAACAACTTCATTTCAGGTATTATGACTTGTGCGTATGGTCGGAGTTGAAATTCAGGAAGTTCGGAGTTAAATTGAAAGGAAAACTCTCATTTCAGAAGTCTTAAGTTGGAAGAATCGGCTATGACTGGAATTTGGATTAAACGACCTCGAAATCAGGATCTGAAGGTTCCAGCAGGTTCGTGTGATGATTTCGGACTTGAGCGTATGTCCGGATCGGGTTTCGGATAACCCGGGAGTGTTTCAGCGTATATTGTGGAAGTCAGCATTTTTGAAGGAATTTCCTAAGTTTGGCTTAGATGTCCGTTTGGGATTCCGAGTATGGGAATATTTTCTTATGGTGATTCTGGAGTTGGGAGCGCGATCGAAAGTGAATTCGGATGTCCGTAGGTTATTTTGAAGTCATTTGGCTAAAGATAGAAATTTGAAGGTTTTTGAGAAATCCGACCGGAAGTGGAAATTTTGATAACGGGGTCGTAATGCGATTACAAAATTTGGAACAAGTCCGTAATGTCGAATATGACTTGTGTGCAAATTTTGGGGTCAATTAGACGTGATTTGATAGGTTCCGGCATCGGATGTGGAAGTTTGAAATTTCAAGTTCATAAAGTTTGAATTTTGGTGCGATTCTTGATTTCGGCATTGTTTGATGTGATTTTAAGCCTCTAGCAAGTCCGTGGGATGTTATGGGACTGAGGTGTGATTGGACGGGGTCCCGGGGGCCTCGGGTGTGTTTCGGGTCATTTTTGAGTGATTTGCTGCTGCTGTTTGCTGATCATCTGGTGTGAAATGCGATCGAGGCCATTGTTGTGCGATCACGAAGAAGGAAATTTGAAGGTTGGATTTTTGGTCTGTCCGATCGCAAGAAGGTGTGTGCGATCGCACAGTGCACCTGGGGGCTTCTAGTTTAGCCTGTGCGAACGCAAGGGGGAAGCCGCGATCGTGGAGAAGGAAATTTGGAGGGAGCTGGGTTGGCTTGTGTGATCGCATGGATGAGTGTGCGATCGCGGAGAGCAAATTTTGGGAGGCAGCAGGTTGGCTTGTGCGATCGCGGCCAATTGTGTGCGATCGCACAGAAGGTGTACCTGGGCAGTGTTCTATTTTTAACGGATTTTTTCCATTTCTCTCACATATTTCATTTGGTTGGGGCGATTTTGGAGGATTTCAAAGGGTGATTTTCATCAAGCATCAAGGGGTAAGTGATTTCTTCTCATTTCCAAGTTAAGTTCAAGGTTTATTCATGGAATTAGACATGCAAATTGTGGGAAAATTGGGGTTTTTGAAGAAAACCTAGAAATTTGGTAAATTGGATTTTAACCACGAATTGAGTATGAATATTTGAGTAAATTGTATATTTGAACTAGTAAAGCTATGGGTAGAGTTTATCTTCAAAAAATTTCGGAATCCGGGCGAGTGGGCCCGAGGGCATTTTGGTCAATTCATTGAGCGGAGTTGGGAAATTTTATAATTTGAATTTGTTACGAATATTAGAGTATATTTTTATTGGTGTACCGTTATTTGGATAGTTTTGGGGCGTTGTGCGTCAATTGGAGTCGTCGAAAGGGCTTGGAAGCCGGTTATGGAATTTCGGAGCGAGGTAAGTCTCCTTTCTAACTTTGTGAGGGGGAATTGTCCCCCCTAGGTGAACTAATTAAATATGTGTTGCTACTTGTGGGGGTTACGTACACACGAGGTGACGGGAGTCCGTGCGTAGCTACTGTTATGCCATGTCCGGGTAGTCTAGGACCCACTAGCATGCCTTACTTGTTGTACTTGTGATTTTATCAGTGATATCAGCCTGGTGATATTATCGAGTTAGTAATTGAATACTTAGAAAAGTCAGAACTTACCTTCCTTAAATAAATTGAGAAGAGAATGGATCCTTCCTTGCATAATTGTGTTCCGGATGAATCAGTGATACCTGAAACCTTATCAAACTTGGCAAATGAATTTCCAGAAATATTTTAAATACTATATTCACGTTCACCTAAAGAGAATTTTATCACTCCTTTGAGAAATTGCTTTCCTGATGAATTATGGACTCACAATATGATTATGTGTATTTACGGGTGCCTGAGTCGCATGTATGATTCGCGAGCAGGATAACCTTATATTTATGTATAACCGCGTCGCATGATCGATTCGCGAGCGGGGCAGATAGATGCATCTATGGTTCGAGCCGTTCGACCCTCCGCAGTGCACAATTTATTATTGTTGGTCCGCGCCGTTCGACCCTCGGTATTTTCTTGCGCATGATAAATGCTGCTTATTTCCTGTGAATTATACTTGTTTATTGCCCTAAGGAGTTTTGAGTTGCCATCTAAAATGAAGAAGGATTGATGTGTAAAATTTGAAATAAGTTGGTATTTCTTATCTTTGCTCATTATTTAATTGCCTATGATACTCATGCTTAGCATCTCACTTTATTATATTTAATCGACTTATAGCAAGTGTCTAATTCGACCTCTCGTCACTACCTCTCTGAGGTTAGGCGGGATATTTACTGAGTACACGTTGTTTTTGTACTCATGCTACACTTGCTGTGCATTTTGTTGCACAGGTACTTTCATAGCGATGAGGCTGGTTTGGAGACTTAGGCGAGCTGCATCACCCGGAGGCGATCCGTAGCCGGCAGAGTCTTCCTCTATGTATTGTATTTACTTTATTCTAAAGTCCTTGTCCAACTTGTATTTCAGACAAGCTTTGTAGTATTGTATAAATCCTTAGAAATTGCTCATGTACTTGTGACACCGGGTTCTGGGATGTATTTGGGCTGTATTTTTATTAAATTGGAAAAAATGACTGTTGCTTTTACTTAATGGATTTCTATCTAGTTATTATGTAGTAAAATGAAAAGTAACAATTTCGAAAATATTAAAATAAGAATTTATTTCAACTAATTAATGATTGGCTTGCCTGACAGTGGTGTCCGGCGCCATCACGACCTTATGGATTATGGGTCGTGACAACCATAAGATCAAAGTTCGAGAAAGCAATGGAATCTGAATATAGGTCAAGTTCTTTGAACCAAAATGTTTGTCTGAATTCGCATGGGAAAAACTTCAAAAATGTTATACTCGTGAAGTGTTTGAATTTTTTCCAGTTACAATTAAGGAAATTGTTCCATTGTGAAATCAGCACCCTTGAAGATCATCAAGCAACCCCTGGAGTGGAGAAATACATTATATCAGATTCTTCGCTAAGGAGTTTTAACACTAGAGATCCATTTGTATTCACGGTTGAATATACTCCTATTGGTGAATATCTAAGTTTGAAACAAGGGGTATTCTATGCTGTCATATACTAAAGGTGTTGTCTCATAAGAGTATTAAAAACGTTGACGAGAGGTATGTATTGAAAAGGTGGAGAAAAGATGTTGTTCGTCCGCACTTGTAATGTTTCTTTCTAGGAGGTTACCCACGTATGACTTCTGAATACATGATGTACAAGGAACTATTAAAGCATTTTGAACGGGTTTGCGATATTGCATTGGACACTGAAGTGATGAGGCGATATATTAAGTATAATTTGAACAGTTTGAAACATGACCATATGAATTGGGATGATGATATGATAGTTCCAAATTGGGACTTGGAATATACACATGATGGTGAGGGTGAGGGTGAGGGTGAGGGTGAGGGTGAGGGCGAAGGAAGAAATATAAGAGATCCTAGATATGAAGATTCTCGTGGACGTTCAAGGTTGAATAGATATAGAGGGCGAATTGATTCATACTTTAGAAGTTCACAAACGGGTGGTGGAAGTGGAGTTAGAGGCAATAGGAGAGGTAGAGGTGGTGGTAGAGGTGTTGGTAGAGGTGGTGGTAGAACTGGTGGTAGAGGTCGTGGTAGAGCCGTGCTAGAGGAGGTGGTAGAGATCGTGGTAGAAGTCATCGGCTAACGGAAGGAATTGAGGTAAAGTTTAACAAATTTGATTTACTATTTTATTTTTTTAGGTAAATAAATTGCTTAATAGTTTTATTTACTCTAATTACAGCAAGATGATGCAAGCGTACAACCACAGAGTAGCTTGCCTGATCTAAACGATGAAGCATACTGGGAAGTAAAAAACTTGACCGTTTAGTTTGAGTTGATTTAAGTTTGAAACTTGTTTAATTTGATTTGAGATAGATTTTTTTGACTTTATTTTTTAAAACGTGTGGTATTTTTTTTGTTCATAAATGTGAATTATATTATTCAATAAATGTGAATTATATTATCGAGCAATTCACCTGGTGATCCCAGGAAAGCATCAACAAAACAAAACAAAAACACTTTGATTCATCTATACATCCAATATCTATCACTAACCATACATAGCCTATTTATTAAGTGTCTAGCCTTTCTAGCTCGTTTTGAAGTCTTTATCATCTTGTTCTTTCTCTAATTACACTTTGGATATGTTCTAGTATGATATTACTAAAACTTGTGGTATTATAATTGTCATTGTTAAATAATTCATCTGTTACTTGATTGAGGTGTAGACTAACAAAATGTGATTTTAGTTGCAACTAGTTCAGAAGTGATATTTGACAACATTAAAATTAGAAAATTAGTTCAAACCAAGCGTTAAAATACTCACATTAAGTTACTAAACCCCTACAATAATTCCTTCAACCTTCAACATATTTGTGTTAGTTCCATTTTTATTAAAGATAAAACCGTGCACTCCTCTTTTAATACCAAACCAACCCATTTAACTACCCAATATAGCATTTACATTTAAAAATTAATAACATAACAACCCATTTAACTTCCCAATGCATCATTTACTCTACCATTTCGGATTTTTTAAATGATAAAAAAAAATTATAATAAAGAAGACCAAGATGCGGATTAAAATTTCAAAACAAAATACTTCAAATGTTATAAAAGATAATAAAAATCAACAAAATAGAAAAATAAAAGATAATAAAAAATCAACACAACAAACACATCCTACCAAGTAAAAAATGGATTAGTACAAACAAGATATCTGTCTCCCTTCACGTCAACATCGAAGATAGCAACCTGTGGTGAAACATTAACCAATGTAAACTTGACGACAAAACCTCCCCTTAAAAAATTCTCCAACACAAAAAGTCTCCAGCCTTCCTAGAACCTTCTTCGAAAACCAACGGTCATCATATTTATATACCACTGTTTGCCACGATGTCGAAGAGACGCGCGTTCTAATTCTGGAGGAATATGCTTGTACAACTTTTTTGGAATATACTATAAAAAAAGTATATATATTAAGTATCGGAAAATATTAAGTTTAAAAGACATAATAATTTAACTCAATAAGTTATTGCAACATTCAAAGAAATGAAAAAGTTTAATGGACATAATAATTTATCAGGTACTGGTTGTAGATGCACTCATTAGACATAACCACTTCAAATATTGGAGGATACTCTTCTTCAGTCTCACTGCTAGTAGAAGAGTAAGAACGGGCATCACTCCTAGTAGAAGAATTAGATCGTTGGGTAGAGGACGAGGCATCCATAGTTTAGGAGTTGAGAATGTGAGTGTGTTTTAGGTCTTTTAGTGTTTTAGTATGTGACTGTGTTTTAGGTCTTTATGGTGTGAGTATGTGGCCATATATATAGGGGCCAAGCCAGTCCAAAATAAAAAATTCAAACACCCTCCTGTCAATGAAAAAACAAATCTATTTTTTGCCACAAATATATGGTTTTGTTTGATTTATCGAATTGATGGTGGGAGTTGAATTAATGGTGAAAGTTGAGTTAATGGTGGGGGTTGAATTGTATTTATTGTTTCGAATTCCCATGTAAATATTAAATACAATTTAATACCAACATTATTCACATACCAATTTTTTGAATTAATCACTATTCACATTCCTACCATATAGTTAGGGTTTGTAGTTGCATGAAGACTATATTTCAACCATGATACTATACTGAAACGCTAAAAAAAATTACAATTATAACAAATAGAAAATTTAATTTCATTATTGAAGAACAACGGTGCTATGTGATTCAGGAATGTGCTTGTATAGTCGTTTTGGAATATGCTGCAAACAAAATGAAAAAAAAAATTGTTTGAGATTTTAATACAACCAAATCAATTTCTGCTTCTTTTCCAAAGCTATTTTCGAAAAACAAAAGCATCGTTTGTATTTTTGAATCGAAAAGCAGATTGTATTTGAAAACAAAATTCTATAAAAAAATCTCACTTACCATATAATCTTGCTTGATGTATGAATCTTTTATACGCACTTCAAGTGTTGGATTCGTCTCTTCGTCGTTATCACTGGAAGAGTAGTCGGATGGGGATCGTTTGGCAGCGCCGGGAGAGGGGTCCATGGTTTGTTTCTAGGGTTTGTGTATGAGTGAGGGTATTAAAACGTTTTGTGTGTATGTGAATGTGTATATAAACTTATATATACACAAACACGGCCAATCTATGGTTTGTGTGTGTGAGAGGGTATTAAAAGTTTTTTGTATGTGTGAATGTGACCATAAAGTTTAATAAAAGGAAATTTTGGAACCTAATTAATATCTATATTTTGCATATATAGTCCACATTTGACCATATATATAATATTGATGACAAAAAAGTTGTGATTTTAATTTTAAAACCAATAGTTATATTTGGGATGTAATTAGCAATTTAGTTATGAAATATTGTTGCGCTTTATATATATTTACATTGAACGTCCATATATATGTATATAGTATCCAACATATAGGCGTTATTAAGGTCATACATATCGGCCAACGACAACCATACAAGTCCATTCACTAATATGGTTGTTGTAGTCATATGACTTATGATAATTACATCGTTGAGATTCATAGTAATATAATAGTCGTTTATATAATTTCATACAGTACGGTCATACGTATCGGCCATGTAACGACCTGGTCGGTCGTTCAGTAGAATTTGCATTATTATTGTTGTTATTGACTTGTTATAGATTGGTTATACTGGTATTGATGTGTTAGAGTTGGTAGGCTTGAAATTGAAGTGATTATAATGAGAATTTAGCCACTTAGTCTTTAAAAATAGCCTTGAAGTTGGAAAAGTCAAATGAGAGTTGACTTGTTGGTAAACGACCTCGGAATACGAATTTTATGGTTCGAATAGCTTCGTTAGGTGATTTGGGACTTAGGAGTGTGTCCGGAATATTTTTTTGATGTCCGGTGTAGATTTAGGCTTGAATTGGCGAAGTTAGTTTTTGGGTGATTTCCGGTCGGCAGTGGAAAATAGACTATCGGGGTCGGAATGGAATTCCGGAAGTTGGAACAGGTTCGTAATGTCATTTTGGACTTGTCTGTAAAACAGGTCAATCGGAGTTGATTTGAATAGTTTCGGCATCATTGGTGGATTTTAGAAATATCAAAGTTCTTAGGCTTGAATTCGATGTAAATTTGGTGTTTTGATGTTAGTCTTGGTGTTTTGAGAGTACAACTAAGTTTGAATGATATTATGGGATATGTTGGTAAGTTTGGTTGGGGTCCCGAGGGGCTCAGGATTGGTTTCGGGTGATTAACGGACTCATTTGGGCTTAAAAACACAGCTGGTTTTCTGTTTTTTGCACACAACAATTTTGTTCGCTGCGATCGCGGGGGAAGTGATGCGATCGCGGTGAGTTATCTTTTGCAGGCACAAATTACTCTGTGTGATCGCGGGGGGAGAAGTGCGATCGCAGAGTAGGGGGAGCCCAAGGCAGTGCGATCGCGTGGAATGAGCTGCGATCGCGTAGAGGAAGTTGGGGCGCGTGGGGTTGCTGGCAAATGCACTGTGCGATCGCGTGCATAGTGCTGCGATTGCGGAGGTCAGGAGTTTTTGGTCTATGCGGTCGCGGGTGTTTGACCGCGATCGCGGAGAGTAAATCACTGGGCATTAAATAATTAAACCCTCCGCGACTTAAACCTTATTTTTCACCATTGTTGTACGAAAAAGAGCTCTTGGAGGCGATTTTGAAGAGGGAAATCCTTGTTCTTCATAGAGGTAAGTGTTTTGATCATTAAAACTCGATTATGGATGATTATAGAACATAAAACCAGTGTAAATTCATAGAAAATCAGTAGAAAAATTGGGTTTTAGGGCTTGAGATTTTGAGACCTTTTGGGGTCGATTTGAGGGGTCAAACGAACTTCGATTTTGGTGTTCTTTATATGTACAGACGTGAGAGAACGAATAACACTTTTGTATAAAAATTTCTGAGTTTCAGGACGCGGGCTCGGGGCTCGGGTTTTGACCGGTTTCGGATTTTTGAGTTAAATTCGATAGTTTTCAATTGGAATTCGTTCCTTAAGCATATATTGATGATAAAAATCTAAACTTGGTAGATTTGGAGCCTTCAGAGGTTGATTCGAGAGGCAAGCGCATTGCGGAATAATTCCGGGCTAGTTTTGAGGTAAGTAATGTCTTGAAATCCTGTCCTGAGGGTATGAAACCCCGGACTATGCACCCTTCACGAGTTTTGGAATAAAAAGGTTGAAACTTGGGAAATATATTCCCTACTTAGGCAACTATTGAGTTGCGAAACAGATTTTTAAGCCTTTTCTTAATTAGTATTTATATATTATGATATGTTTTGGGCTGTAAGCCGTGTTTGGGGCCTAGTGCCGATCTGTTTACCCCTTGGGGGACTGTTTTACTGTGTTTCCTCACTTGATATGTTGTGAATTACACTCAGTTTTTTCATGATAAATTATTTTTACACTCAGAGTAATTTGATACTATTTATTGAAAAATAAAACGCTGTTTTGGGTCGAGAACCCGATATGGTTATGGCCTAAGGGCAAATTGAGAGTGTCTGACTGAGTGATACTTTCAGGACTATATTGTGAGGAGGCTTCCAGGCCTTATGAGAGAGGTGAGGAGGCTTCCATGCCTTATGAGAGAGAAGAGGAGGCTTCCAAGCCTTATGAGAGAGTTGAGAAGGCTTCCAGGCCTTATGAGAGAGGTGAGGAGGCTTCCATGCCTTATGAGAGAGAAGAGGAGGCTTCCAAGCCTTATGAGAGAGGTGAGGAGGCTTCCAGGCCTTATGAGAGAGTTGAGAAGGCTTCCAGGCCTTATGAGAGAGGTGAGAAGGCTTCCAGGCCTTGTGAGAGAGGTGAGAAGGCTTCCAGGCCTTATGTTATTATTGCGCTTGGGCTGTAGGAGCCCCTCCGGAGTCTGTAACACATCCCTAGTGAGCGTCAGTACGGTCATACGTATCGGCCAATGGCAACCATACTAGTCCATTCACTAATATGGTTGTTGTAGTCATATGACTTATGATAATTACATTATTGGGATTCATAGTAATATAATAGCCATTTATATAATTTCATACAATACGGTCATACATATCGGCCAATGGCAACCATACAAGTCCATTCACTAATATGGTTGTTTTAGTCATATGATTTATGATAATTACATCATTGTGATTCATAGTAATATAATAGCCGTTTATATAATTTCATACAGTACGGTCATACGTATCGGCCAATGGCAACCATACAAGTCCATTTACTAATATGGTTGTTGTAGTCATATGACTTATGATAATTACATCGTTGCGATTCATAGTAATATAATAGCCGTTTATATAATCATTGCGAGTTCAACCACCGGGTTGCAAAACGTGATCATCTTTCATCATTTTAACTTGCACTTTTCCCTTTAAAATTTTATTTATATCACATATGTTTTAATAATATTTATATAAAATTATCTCATAATAAATTGAGTCATTAATTTGTACTAATCTGTCACGACCCAAAATCCCTAAGGTCGTGATGGCGCCAGACACCACTGTCAGGCAAGCCAATTATTTAATGATTGGCTTGCCTGACAGTGGTGTCCGACGCCATCACGACCTTAGGGATTTTGGATCGTGACAACTTGGTATCAGAGCACTAGGTTCCCTTAGGTTTCACGAGTCATGAGCAAGTCTAGTAGAGTCTTGCGGATCGGTACAGAGACGTCTGTATTTATCTTCGAGAGGCTACATGGCTGTTAGGAGTACTTTCCTTCTTGATTCCTCATCATGCGATTTGATTCCTTTAAGGCTTATGCCTATATTTCTTCCTACTCAATCTTACGCGTCGCGAACCGCTTGCTATGAATCAATTTGAGTAATTGAAATGGTGCTACGGATAGGGTGCGTGATATTTTCCATGCGTAATTGGTTGGGGTTGTTGTTGTTGCCCCGCATAAGGATAATATGTTATTTCAGCTCAGTAGTTGTGTTTCTGAGAGCCTTGAGGCTATGCTCAGGTAGTGAAGATGCTTACGATTGGTTATCGCGCGATGTGGGTGTGATGGTAGGATGCTTGCCCATATGTAGGGGGGAAAAATGACTTGAAGGGAGGTCTTCTCAGAGCGTGATTTTGAGATTTCAGCATTTTAGCTCCGGCGGAGGAAAGGCAATTGAACTATAACTGGCCAGGTTTTGGATTGATAAAGTAGTAAGACTTGGTGTTATCAAGCGAGGTGGAGTTTTCATCTGTGATGTGGTATCGCTGTTTTGATCGAATAGAATGTATTAAGTTCGTCGCTGCTATGGTTTCTTTGGTTGCATTGGATCAGAGTATTGTGAAGTAGTATTGAAGAAGCGGTTGTCAGGGGTCGTGGTGTGCAGTGGTTTGTTTATGTGAATATTGTATCTATGGGTGCCTGAGTCGCATGTATGATTCGCGAGCAGGATAACCTTATTATTATTATATATGACCGCGTCGCATGATCGATTCGCGAGTGGGGAAGATAGATGCATCTATGGTTCGAGTCGTTCGACCCTCGGCATTGTTTGCGCATGACATTTGTTGCGTACTTCTTGTGATCTTTTTAACTGCTTACCGGGTTGGAATTCATGAATCTGCAACTGAAATGATGAGGAGTTTTAAAGTTGAAAATAAATGAGGAGAAGTAGTTGTTATTTCCTATCATTACTTGTTAAATTTTTGGTGATGTTCATGCTCAGTGCCTCCCTTTATTTTTATTAAATTGACTTCTAGCAAGTGTCTAATTCGACCTCTCGTCACTACCTCTTTGAGGTTAGGCGAGATACTTGCTGAGTACACGTTATTTTCGTACTATGCTACACTTGTTGTGTATTTTTATTGCGCAGATACTTTCACAGCGATGTGACTGACTTGGATACTTAGACGAGCTGCACCATCCGGAGACGACCCGCAGCCGACATAGTCTCCCTCATATTGTATTTATTTTCATTTTAAAATTCTTGTCCAATTTGTATTTCGGACAAGCTTTGTAGTATTTGTGACATTTTTAGAATTTGCTCATGCACTTGTGACACCGGGTTCTGGGATGTGTTTGGGATGTATTTTATTAAAATGGAACAATAAGCCATCATAGTTACTTATTTATTCAGTTATTATGCAATAAAGTGAAAACAACGATTTCAGAAATGCTAAAACAAGAAATTTCACTTAACCATTAAATGATTGGCTTACCTGACAGTGGTGTCCTGCGCCATCACGACCTTAGGGATTTTGGGTCGTGACATAATCTTTATATGAAAAAAATTAAAATACAATGTATAATGTTTGAAGTATTCTACTGTGAAACGTGTGAGATCTTTTTGTATTCTCTTTTAAATTCATCTAATAATGGTGTTGAGACTCTTTCACTTCTTACCGTTGCATACCTTTTAATTGGGTACTTTAATCAACTCATTAGAGCGTTAAAGCAAATGAACAATCACAACCCTTAGAGAAAATATTAATAATCACAACCCTTAGAGAGAAAATATTAACAATCACAACCCTTCGTATCCTGTTGAACGCATTGTGACAGTTTTTTTTTAATTTTATTTTTTATTATTTATATTGTGGCAGTTTTTTTTAACAATCACAAGTAGAAGGAGTTTTTTTTATCTATAGGAGTTTTTAACAATACCTTGGTTCCTGAATTTTCGTTTTATATTTGAAAGTTAATTAAAATGTTTTAATTTAGTTTTTTTTAAAATTTGATCATATTAACTCTTTTAAAAAAAATATCCACAAAACATTACAAACTCTAACCCATACAAATATTACAAACCAATATCAAATTATTTGTCTCTTCTTTTTTGTGCCAAAAAAATAAGAGAAAAATATTAAGCTGTCTAGTAACAGACAAACAATAAATTTTTCATTTGTGTAAATGATGAATGACAATTAACTTACAAAAAAATTTGGCATTGCCTCGGTGATAAAATATTTCTGTGCAGTATTACAAAAACGTTACCACCTCAATGTTATCCAGAATAGTCACAAAATGGCATTAACAGAATAGTCCACCGACTAAGGTTGTTTAGTCATATGACCTATGATAATTACATCATTATGATTCATAGTAATATAATAGCCGTTTATATAGTTTCATACATTAAGGTCATACATATCGACCAATGCCAACCATACAAGTCCACCGACTAAGGTTGTTGTAGTCATATGAACTATGATAATTACATCATTGTGATTCATAGTAATATAATATACGTTTATATAGTTTCATACATTAAGGCCGTACGTATCGGCCAATGGAAACCATACAAGTCCACCGACTAAGGTTGTTGTATTCATTGTAATTCATAGTAATATAATAGCCGTTTATATAGTTTCATTCATTAAGGTCACATGTATGACCTTATTTATATAATAGTAATTGTATAATTATAATATATATATATATATATATATATATATTGGTTAATCTTAATTATAATAAAAGAAAAATCATGATAATAAAAGGAAAATAATATTTTTTGTATTCTAGCTTTTTTATTAGGAGGGAAAACAAGATGACATTTTTGGACTCAAATGTTAAATACAATTTTCGGAGGGAAACAAAGTGAAAAGTAAAAATACATCGTTTGGAGGAAAATTGAAAGTTTTTACTCTTTATATATCTCTTAAACACAAGAACAACATCTCCAACTTTCTAAGCAAAATATATACTTTAAACATGAATGTGGACGGATGGATCGAAGAAGAATTCTATCCATGGTTTCGGATGAAAGTGTCCATATTGTACATTAGGCGTGATTATCTGGTAATTTTATTTGTGTTAAATTTTCATGATTTGTTAACTGTTGATTATCCCAACTAGCAATGAACCCTAAACCCTGTCTTTACATTATGTTCTTGCAGTTTCTTCCAAAGAGTATATGTGACTATATTCCTCCTATTTCGGTTAACACAACGCTTCGATGTAACGGGAAGGAGTGGGATGTGACTCTCACAAGTTGTGTTCGGAGAAGACTCGTCAATGGGTGGAAACAATTTGTTGTCAACAATAATCTGAAGAAAGTGAATGTTGTTCTCTTTGAACTAGTTCAGGCTACATCAGGGGCTGTGATCTTCTCTGTTCAAGAGTTAGGATTAACTAATGCTTAGCTTGATAATTTCTTATCTTTAGTTATATGTAATGATGAAAGTATGGATCAAAGTAATGGATTAATATGATTGTTCTTTATAATATTGTTTATTTTTTTTCATTTATTATTGTTATATTTATTTATTTTAAGAAGACTAAACCAAAACCTAAACGAACCTAAACCAAAGAGAACCTAAACCTAAACAAGGATAAAATATTTACATGGATTAATCTAGACTTCTAAGATTAAGACTACTATATGGCAGAAGTTTTAAAAAAAACCCAAAATCTGTGAATTGCATGCCACTATATGGCAGAAGTTTTTAAAAAAAACAAAAAACAAAATGTGTATAAGCGGATGGATAAAGACAAGTTTCTATAATTAATTGTAGTCATAGATGAGAGTAATGGTTGCATGGAGGAGTTTAATGGTGCATAGAGGAGTGAAATCGAATACTGGGGGAAGTGTAATGGTTGCATCAATGAGTGGAAGAGGCTATTGGGAAGTGTAATGGATACATAGAGGAGTGGAAGGGGCTGCTAGGATGTGTTATACATGTACGCACTGGGAACTGTAATGGTTGGATAGGGTCTCTACAAATAGACTAAGTCCTATCGGGAAGTGGAATAATTATTATAATTGAGAGATTACCCTATAATTCTCCCTATATATTTCGAAAAATATGGCATACCTACATAACTCAATCAAACTTAAACTACTACTACATCTAAGCATAAAGATGGATAGGACTCCCACCAACAAAGTTGTTGAACAACCACTCCATGGTTCACCCGCCAGTCACAATATTCTCTACCAAGATCTAAAGAGTGACTATACTAAGCTGAAGCGTGAGGTTAATGAATTGATTGAGAGGGTGGTATGTGATTCAAGCATTGACTACTTAAAATGTGTGATGTTGGAAGAGCATCCTTTTACTTCTCTATATACTATGCTTGACGATATGCCCACACCTTCAGTCTAGAATGAAGCTAAGAGCAATTCTGTCATTGTCATCACTAGTGATATCGAATCCGCCTCCAAGACCTCAAAGTCTCTTTCCGTGAACCAGAATATTGAGTAGTGTGTTTTGCTTGGTTACATGTTTGTCTACCCACCCTTAGGCCTTATGGTGATGTTTCTTTATTTTCCGTTTTTTTAATGTTTTGGTGATGTTATCATGAATTTTCATATTAATGAATGAATTATAATGTTTTGAATCTTTTTTTTTATCTTAATGATCATTTGATTCAAGTTAACAAAACAGTCATATTGTCTTCAATATTTTAACTGTTCGTTTTATGCCTAGTGAAATGAAAGTACTAATATTAATATTTGTAAAGATTAATTAAGGTCATTTAAAATTGGTCAATTCTTTTTTCCCAAATTAATATAGCACATTGATCTCAATAGTAACATTTCAAATTTAATATTTCAACTATTCGTTTGATGCCAAATGAATGAAAGTACTAATACTAACATTTGTAAAGATTAATTAAGTCCTTTAAAATTGGTCATTGTTTTTCCAAATTAATATAGCACATTGAACTCAATAATAACATTTCAAATTTAATATTTCAACTGTTCGTTTGATTCCTAATGAAATGAAAGTACTAATAGTAACATTTGTAAAGATTAATTTAAGTCCGTTAAAATTGGTCAATTTTTTTTCCAGAATTAATATAACACATTGAGCTTATGACACCAACCTTGGACAATAGAAAAATGTATTGACAATAAAAATGAAAATAGTTGAGTACTTGAAGATGCAATACTGAACTTATGAAGATAGTTGATGAGTACTTGAAGATATATAGTTTATTACTTATGAATCAAAGTAGTACGGATTAAAACAGTTGCAAAATGATAATGTAACGACCCGGATTAAAACACTCTACGCGATCGCATGCTCATGTTCGCGATCGCAGAAGTATATTTTCCTCTTCTTCACGATCGCATCTTCACAATAGCGATCGCATAATGTTAATTTAGCAGTGACCATAGACCTCTTCTATGCGATCGCATCAACTCATTCGTGATCGCATAGTACCTTTTTGTCATCAACAACTTTCCTCTCCGTGATCGCATCCTGGTGTCCGCGATCGCGGTGCTTTAATACCTGGGCAGAACATTTTTAAACTCAAAATCGAGGTTTCACCATTTTTAACATATTTGGACTTCTAGAACTCAGTTTTGGGCGATTCTTTGAGAGTTTTTCACACAAATCAAATGGGTAAATATTTTTCCACTATAATTAATTATATTTCATGAATTAGTTCTTGTTTTAATCATTTAATTTGTGTTTTGGGTTGAGAGAATTGTGGGTTTTGAAAGAAAACTTCAAAAATGAAAATTCATGATTTGAAAGACCAAATAACATCGGAAATTGATAAATTTAGTATGGGTGAACTCATATCGGAATGGGTAATCGAAATTTGTAAAATTTGTCAGGTTCCGAGGTGCGGGCCCGGGGGTCGACTTTTGGGTCGATTTTTATAAATTAGTAAAGATTGAAACTTTATTATTCGGAATCGTTCCTTATACGTTTTATATGTATTTTGAAGTTGTTTTAGTTGATTTTGAGCCGTCCGGAGGCCTTTCCGCCCGAGAAGTCTACTTTGAGTATATGGTTGTCGTCTTTGAGGTAAGTATCTTGCCTAACCTTGTGTGGGGGAACTACCCTTTAGGATTGAGTCTTCTTTGTTGATTGTAGTCCGTGTATACGAGGTGACGAGTGCGTACTCGGACTTATTTGCTAATAGATTGGCCTTTTAGGATTCGTAGGTTCTTATGTTATCTGTGTATGAGTCGTAATTGTTACATTTGAATCATTGGTTGTTAATCTCATTATTTTCTGCTTAAATTTGAATTACTTGCTTTTGGATTCCTTCGTTGGCTAGTTGATCTAAATTGACTTAATTGAATATTTTACCGCTCTTATCTTCATGCCATATTTGCTTCCTAAAACTGCCAAATTGACTTTATTAGTATTACCTAGCTTTATAGTGGTCTAGCCGTAGTTAGAGCATCCGTTCGTTAGAGTCAAGCATGCCCGTGAGTCTTAACTTGTGATTTATATGACTTTTCTCTCATGTGCTACTTGGGTCTTGTTGACAAATATTTATGTTGCTTATGTTTTCTTGATGTTGCCTATTACTGGGCCTTTGTTTGTGCTGAGTTTTATTCTGTAAAGTTAATTTCCTAGGCGAGATTGGTTATAGCTATTTTTCCCTTGCCGGGATGGTGTTGTTTCATTGTTGACTCCCTTGCCGGGATAGTGTGTTTTCTATTATTGTTGTGCTGATATGATATCGTTTGCATTATTGATTCCCTTGCTGGGACGTTGTGATTTATGGTCCCTATTGTTGATTTGCTTCGTCGATTGTTGTTTATTTATTTATGCACGAGGGGACATTCCGTGCCGAGTGATTGTGAGGTTATGCACGAGGGGGCCTTCCGTGCCGAGTGTCTATTTATTTATTTATGCACGAGGGGACATTCCATGCCGAGTGGTTGTGAGGTTATGCACGAGGGGACATTCCGTGCCGAGTGTCTATTTATTTATTTATGCACGAGGGGACATTCCGTGCCTAGTGATTGTGAGGTTATGCACGAGGGGACATTCCATGCCGAGTGATTGTAAGGTTATGCACGAGGGGACATTCCGTGCCGAGTGTTTATTTATTTATTTATGCACTAGGGGACATTCCATGCCGAGTGATTGTGAGGTTATGCACGAGGGGACATTCCGTGCCGAGTGATTATTTACTTTAGCACGAGGGGACATGCCGTGCACTTGTCTTTGCATTATACTTTTTCGTGTTCTTGTTTGATATCTACTGCAATTGTTTAAGAGTTAATATTCCGTTGTTTAAATTCGGATATCTGCATTGATCCCTTACTACATTTATTGACAAGACAAGTTTTGAGTACGGACCGAGTTCCGACAGATTTACCTTGAGGAGATTATGATTATGAGATTTTACTAAAAAAGTATTATTGAAAAGTAATGGTTTTCGAAATGATTATATCTGAAGACTTTTTCATCGAAAGTATATTTGAAAAGCACTAGTCTTGCATAAAATGATACTTGGAAGTCTTTATTTGGAAAGTATCTTTAGAAACTTCGTAATCTGAAAGAAAATTATGTTTTACGTAATCCCCTCTAGTACATATAGTTATATATATTTTGGAGAAAGTATGTTTTCAAAGGAAATCTTTCTACATTAAAATGATTTTTTTTGCAAAGCTTTTCATATGATCTGTTGTTTAAGGGTTTCCACCAGTTTATGGAATTTAATGGCTAAGGCTCGATGTGAATAAATAGATGCAGAGTTGAGTTGTGGGGTTCTCTATTACATTGTGTTTTCTTCGGGTTTGGCTTGTTTTGCTATCCATCTTCCTGTGTATTTTATGTTATTTCGTGGTTATTTTTCTGTAATTTTCCTTCCACATTATATTGTAATTGTTGTGAATTATCCTGTGAATTCTTATATAGATGTAGTGTTTGGTTACTTCTATATTCATGTCAGTTATTTTTTGTAGACCAGTGGTGTCTTGACTATTCCTCGTCACTACTCCACCGAGGTTAGTCTTGATACTTACTGGGCACTGCTGTGGTGTGCTCATGCTATTCTTCTGTGCATTTTTGTTGCACAGATCCAGGTATTGATTGTTAGTAACTGCGCGGATGATTGCTGAGGAGACTCAAGGTAACCTGTTGCTGCGTTCGCAGGCTTCGGAGTCATCTTCCTTGTATTATTATTCATACACTTTTGTATTTATTTCCAAATAATTGTATTTAGAAGTCATAGGAGATTCGTAGAGCTTATGACTTGTATTACCGGTTTTGGGAAAAACATTGTAAACTCGGTCAAGGTTTCTTATCGAGACTGTTTGTATTCCTTTACTTATTGTTGTTGTTATTAACTGTTAGGCTTACCTAGTCTCTGGGACTAGGTGCCATCACGATACCCAATAGAGGGAAAATTTGGGTCGTGACAGATAACACTTTGGCACTTACAATGATCCAACAATATGGACAAATTAAAACATTCAGTTCAATTCATAATACTTTTTTTTTAAAATGAACAATCAAATGAACAATTTTGAAATCTTCATCCCTACAAACATTCCAGCTAACAACACAGATGACATAGCACTTTCTCCACTGTCGCCTTCAACCCCAACATCACTTTCATCAACAAAAGAACTTGAAGATTGTTCTTCACTGGAAACATTTTCTTTTTGGAACTCATTGAATGCTGCTACTGCTTCATCATAAGATTTGTAAGACTTGAAGGTGATTCCTTTGAAACCTATAACCATAGGAGCACTCACACCAAGAGTTGTATAATCCAGGTTTTCCCCACGAAATACCACATACACCTTCGACGATGCCGATATATTATCAGCTTGAGATCAATTTCTAAAATCGTTGAACGCTGCTATGGCTTTATCATACATTTTGAAGGCCTTGAAGATGCTGCCCTTGACACCAATAACCATAGGGGCACACTGATGTCAAGAGTTATACAATCCAGGCCTCTTGCCACGAAACACTACATAAACTTTTGAAGCATTATTCCTCTTCCAGTGGTCCATTACTTAATCTGACAATAAGAAAATATAAGAGATGAAGAAGGAGAAAACAAATTAAAGATAGAAATTTCAATGGGGGTTGTAAAAACTTCTTGGTTGAAGCACTCTATATTTAAGTGTTAGGGTTAGAAAGTATATAGTATTATTTTAGTTTAGTGATACAGTAATATAGAAACGAAAAATACAGTAATTTAATCGTATTTTTTTAGTATACTATGCGTGTATGTCACGACCCAATTTCCCTCCGTTGGGTATTATGATGTCACCTAGTCTTAGGGACTAGGTAAGCCTAACATTTACAGAATAATAAAAATATTAAAAGAAAAACTAACAGTCTCGATATAGAACCTTGACAGACTTTACAACTTTTCCCAAAACCGGTAATACAAGTCATAAGCTCTACGAATCTTCTACAACTTCTAAATACAACTGTTTGAAAATAAATACAACAACTGAGTAGAAATAGAAGGTGACTCCGAAGCCTGCGAACGCAGCAACAGGTTGCCTTGAGTCTCCTCGGCAATCATCCGCACAGCTACTACCAATGTATATACCTGGATTTGCACACAAAAATGTGAAGAAGTGTAGTATGAGCACACCACAGCGGTATCCAGTAAGTATCAAGACTAACCTCGATGGAGTAGTGACGAGGACTAGTCAAGGTACCACTAGTCTAACAAAATGAAATGACATGAATACAGAAATAACGGAACACTATATCTATCTAAGACTTCACAGAGTAATTTACAACAATGACAATATAATGCGGAAGAAAATTACATAGATTAACCAACAAAACAGAATACAATACACAGAAAGATGGACAACAAAACAAGCCAACACAGTGGAAAACTACAACACATAGAAAACACTAGTAACTCGCCTCTGCGTCAGTTTGTTCAGATCATACCTTAGCCACAAAAAAATCAATAAACGGATGGAACCCTTTAAAATAGCAGTTCATATTGAAAACTTTGAAGGTATAATCATTTTAGTAAAGAAATATCTCCTTTGAAACATACTTTCTCTAAATGTGTATATATATGTACCTTTGATAAAGAGGAATACTCAGAACATAGTTTCTTTCAAAATATGCAATTTTCAAATATATCTTCCCAGTAAATGACTACCAAATATCATTTTCTGTAAGACAAATGCTTTCAAGTATACTTTCGAAATAAAATTCTCCATACATAATCCCCTTCGAAACCATTACTCTTTCAATAATACTATTCAATAAAATCTCTTAATCAAAATCACCTCAAGGTTTATCTACCGGAACTCAGTCCGTAACTCAGAAATTGCCATGCAGTACAGGAGAAATATCAAATCTTGTCAATAAATGCAGTAAGAGATCGATAGGAATATCCAAATTTAAAACAATGGAATAAAATGTAAAGACAAGTGCACATCATCACCCTTAGTGCATTTACTCTCATCCTCACCGAAACAAGTGCACGACATCACCCTTCGTGCTTTTACTCTCATTGTAACGACCCGACCGGTCGTTTTATGTTATCGGACCACGTTCCCCTGTTTAAGTCTTCCCATAGCGGCTTCTTGTGATTTGTGACTTGCAGGGACGGGTGGTTCAGGATTTGGAAGTGTTTTGAGCAATATAGGAACACTTGGTTCCTTAAGGTTAGCCTATTTGGACAAGTTTGACTTCGGTCAACATTTTGAGCAAACGACCTTGGAATCGAGTTCTGATAGTGTCAGTAGATTAGTATGATGATTTCGGACTTGTGCGTATGTTCGGAATGGGTTTTTGATAACCCGAGAGCGTTTCGTCGCCTGATATGGAAATAAGGATTTCATTAAATTTGAAATGTGATTTGGAACGTGATTTTATGATATCGAGGTTCGCGAAGGTCTAGCCAGCTAGCCTCCGCGTTCGCAGGCCCTCCGTCGCGTTCGCATAGGGTCCAGCCAATTGGGCCGGCCCAGCTACCGTTTGTCTTCGCGTTCGCACCCGTCCAACCGCGTTCGAAAAGGTCTAGCCAAGCTAGCCTCCGCGCTCGCGGGCTCTCTTTCGCGTTCGCGTAGAAGGGCCTCCTGAGGCCTGGGCCATTGACCTTCGCGGACGCGATGCCCCTGTCGCGTTCGCGATGAAGGGACATCTGGGCAGGGTAGTTTATATACGGGATTTAAGTTATTTCCTCCATTTCCATCTTTTTCCGTGTGTTATCTGAGAGCTTCCAAGAGGGCCTTCAACCTGGTACTTGAGGTAAGTAAATTCCCTATTTTACACTAGTTTCAAACATCAATTTCTAGTTAAATTCTCTACTAAATTATCAAAAATCATGAAATTGGGTAGTAATTTTAGGGCTCTTGGGGATTTTTTGATTTTCCGTCTAAGGCCATGAATTCAAGTAGAAATCACATATTAATGATCCTTAGGCTATGGGTGAGTGATCCCTTCGAGAATTTTCAGAATTTGAGTGTGTGGGCCCGGGGTTGAAATTTAGAAATTCTTCAAGAATGTGAATTTTGGGATAAATGAGATGATCCCTTTTCTTGAACATGAATTGATGTAATTCTACTATATTTGGCTAGTTGCGAGCCCTCGAGGGTAGAGTTCGGAGTTTCGGGCACTTTCTTGACCCGAGGAGTAGGTTCTACGCGAGGTGAGTCTCCTTTCCAACCTTGTAAGAGGAAATTGTCCCCATAGGTAATTGTGATTGACTGAATGTCCTTATTTGCGGGGGCCACGTACGCACCAAGTGACGAGAGTCCGTGCGTAGCAACTATTATGCTATGTTGGGTAGTTTTAGGATTCACAAGCATGCTTTTACGTGTCTTGCCTGTATACTTTCATATACCTTGACAGATGGAACCGATTGCACCCTCTGACCTTTGTAGGTGAGAGGGGTGAGGATGCTCAGGACTTCATTGATAGGTGCAGGGACAGACTGCACAACATGAGGATTCTGGAGTCCTATGGGGTTGATTTCACCACTTTCCAGCTTAAGGGTAGAGCCCACAGATGGTGGCAGTCTTACATCCTTGGTAAGCCAGCAGGTTCACCTCCGATCACTTGGGAGCATTTTACTCAGCTATTCTTGGACATGTATATTCCACCCTCAGAGAGGGAAGAGCTGCGTTATCAGTTTGAGCAGCTGGAGCAGGGCCAGATGTCCGTGACTGACTATGAGGCCATATTTTTGGAGTTGTCCCGCCATGCCCTCATGATTCTTCCTACTGATGCTGAGAGGGTGCGGAGGTTCGTAGCAGGGTTACATTCTGGTATTAGGGCCAACATGTCCCGAGAGGTGGAGATGGGTACTCCTTATCAGCTCGTGGTTAAGATAGATCGCCGGATTGAGGGTTACCGGTCTAGGAGCAGGGAGCAGAGTCAGCAGGACAAGAGAGCTAGATTTTCTAGAGACTTTAGAGGTACCCCAGCTAAGGGTATAGGTCAGTTTGGCAGAATTCAGCCCAGCAGGCCTCCATATTCAACTCCATCACCACCTTCTTGCGGTGCTCCAGCGAGACCATACTTCAGTGCCATGCCGGAGAGTTCTTACCGCCCTCCAGCCATTCAGGGTTCCTCAGGCGGGTATTCAGTTCATCAGTGTCCTCCTAGCTCCTATTTCAGTGTTATGCCAGAGGTTTCCAGCCGTTCCCCAGTTATTCAGGGTCCTCTTTCTTCAGGGCAGCAGGGTATGCCTCCAATGAAATGCTTCGAGTGTGGGGATTCAGGTCATATGAGGAGGGCTTGCCCCAGACTTTGGGGTAAGGCCGTCCAGCAGAGTTATCAGCCTACATACTCAGCACAGGCGCCCCGTCCACCTAGAGGTGGAGGGAAGGCGGGTAGAGGTCATCCCAGAGGTGGAGGCCAGGCAGGAGGAGCTCAGCCAGCTCCTATTCCGTCCAGCGGGGGTCAGTCTTCAGGTACTCCAGCCATATTTTATGCTATACCGGCCCGAGCAGATGCAGTGACCTCAGATGCCGTGATCACAGATATTATTTCAGTATGTGGTAGAGAGGCATCAGTACTATTTGATCCAGGATCTACCTATTCATATGTGTCAGCCTTATTTTCTTGCTTTCTGGATGTTCCTCGTGAGTCTTTGGCTTCTCGTATATATGTATCCCCTCCCGTGGGTGATTTTGTAGTGGTAGACCGGGTTTACCGGTCTTGTGTGATCTCATTTTAAGGGCACGAGACTAGAGCGGACCTTCTATTGCTCGACATGGTTGATTTTGAGATTATCCTGGGGATGGATTGGCTATATCCTCACCATGCCATCTTGTATTGCCATGCCAAGACGGTTACATTGGCCATGCCCGAGTTGCTCAGACTGGTGTGGAGAGGTTCCTCAGTCAGCACAACCAGCAGAGTTATTTCCTTCCTGAAGGCTCGACATATGGTCTAGAAGGGTTGTTTGGCGTATCTTGCTTATGTGCGGGACACCCCCGCCGAGTCTCTGACTATTTATTCAGTGCTCGTGGTTTGAGAGTTTGCAGATGTATTCCCTTCAGATCTTCCAGGCATGCCTCCGGATCGTGATATTGATTTTTGCATTGACTTAGCTCCAGATACCCAGCTTATTTCCATTCCCCCGTATCGTATGCCTCCTAAGGAGTTGAAGGATTTGAAGGAGCAGCTTGAGGAATTGTTGGCTAAGGGGTTCATCAGGCAGAGTGTATCGTCGTGGGGTGCTCCGGTTCTATTCATGAAGAAGAAAGATGGGTCTATGCGGATGTGTATTGACTACCGCCAGTTGAACAAGGTCACTATTAAGAATAAATACCCATTGTTGTGCATCGATAATTTGTTTGACCAGTTGCAGGGTGCTCAGGTGTTTTCTAAGATCGACTTGAGGTCGGGGTACCACCAGCTGAAGATTCGGGACTCGGATGTTCCGAAGATTGCTTTCCGTACGAGATACGACCATTATGAGTTCCTGGTGATGTCCTTTGGTTTGACTAATGCCCCAGCAACATTTATGGACTTGATGAACAGGGTGTTCAGATCGTATATTGATTCTTTTGTCATTGTCTTTATTGATGACATTCTGATATACTCACGTAGCCTGGGAGAGCACGAGCAACATTTGAGAGTTGTGCTCTAGACTATGCGGGAACAGAAGCTATATGGTAAGTTCTCCAAGTGTGAGTTCTAGTTGGATTCCGTGGCATTCTTGGGGCATGTGGTATCCGGAGAGGGTATCAAGGTTTATCCTAAGAAGATAGAGGCAATTCAGAGTTGGCCACGTCCTACTTCAGCTACATAGATCAAGAGTTTCTTGGGGCTAGCAGGCTATTATCGACGGTTTGTGGAGGGCTTTTCATCCATTGCAGCCCCACTGACTAGATTGACTCAGAAGAATGCCCCGTTCTGATGCCCAGTTCTAGTATTGCATTCCGGTTCTGGGATGTATACAGTATATTCTGACGCTTCACGTGTTGGTTTGGGATGGGTGTTGATGCAGGAAGGGAGAGTTATTGCTTATGCTTCGCGCCAACTGAAGGTTCATGAGAAGAATTACCCTGTGCACGATCTGGAATTGGCGGAGACTGTTCATGCTCTTAAGATTTGGAGGCACTACTTGTATGGGGTGTCCTGTGAGGTTTATACAAACCACTGCAGTTTGCAGCACTTGTTCAAGCAAAGGGATCTTAATTTGAGGCAGCGCAGATGGCTTGAGTTGTTGAAGGATTATGATATCACCATTCTTTATCATCTGGGCAAGGCAAATGTGGTAGAATATGCCTTGAGCAGGAAGGCGGAGAGTATGGGTAGTTTGGCTTATATTACAGCAGATGAGAGACCTCTAGCCTTGGACATTCAGTCCTTGGCTAATCGCTTGGTGACATTGGACCTTTCAGAGCCCCACCGAGTTCTTGCACGTGTGGTTGCTCAGTCTTTGTTATTGGGAGAGATTAAGGCCCGACAGTTTGATGATCCGTGCTTGGGGGAGCTGCGGGAGACAGTGATTCAGGGTGGTGCCAAAGAGGTTACTATTGGCGAGGATGGTGTTTTGAGACTTCAGGGCCATTTGTGTGTTCCTAATATTGATGGCCTGAGGGAGAGGATTTTAGAGGAGGCTCACAGTTCACGTTATTCTGTTCATCCGGGTGCTACGAAGATGTATCGTGATTTGAAGCAGCATTTCTGGTGGAGCAGATGAAGAAGGACATAGTGGGGTACGTGGCTAGATGTCTTAATTGCCAGCATGTCAAGTATGAGCACTAGAGGCCAGGAGGCCTACTTCAGCATATGCCCATTCCTGAGTGGAAGTGGGAGCGCATCACTATGGACTTCGTGGTTGGGTTGCCTCGGACTTTGTGTAAGGTTGATGCGGTTTGGTTCATTGTGGATAGGTTGACCAAATCGGCGCATTTCATTCCAGTAGCTACTACTTATACTTCTGAGAGGTTGTCCCAGATCTACATTCGGGAGATAGTCCGATTGCACGGGGTGTCTGTGTCCATTATATCAGATCAGGGTCCTCAGTTCACCTCGCACTTCTGGAGAGCACTACATAGCGAGTTGGGCACCCAGATAGATCTCAGCACATCATTTCACCCTCAGACTAATGGTCAGTCGGAGCGGACAATTCAGATATTGGAGGACATGCTCAGGGCGTGTGTGATTGACTTCGGGGGTCAGTGGGACTAGTTTTTGCCTTTGGCCGAGTTTGCCTACAATAATAGTTATCAGTCCAGCATTGAGATGGCTCCATTTGAGGCCTTGTATGGCCGGCGATGTCGATCTCCTATCGGGTGGGTTGAGCCTGGCGAGGTTAAGTTATATGGCACCGACCTGGTGAGGGATGCTTTAGAGAAAGTGAAGTTGATTCAGGAGAGGATTCACACAACACAGTTCAGACAGAAGAGTTACGCAGATCAGAAGGCGCGTGATGTATATTTTATGGAGGGAGAGAAGGTTCGGTTGAAGGTTTCGCCGATGAAGGGTATTATGAGGTTCGGGAAGAATGGCAAGTTGAGACCGAGGTTTATAAGTCCTTTTGAGGTGTTGCGGCGAGTTGGAGAGGTTGTTTATGAGCTTGCTTTACCTCCCAGTTTATCAGGAGTTCATACGGTCTTTCATGTATCCATGCTCCGAAGGTACCACGCCGACTTCTCTCACGTGGTTGATTTCAGCACCATTCAGTTGGATGAGAGGTTGGGCTACGAGGAGGAGCCAGTTGCTATTATTGACAGGCAAGATCGCCAGTTGAGATCCAAGAGAGTTTCTGCAGTAAAGGTCCAGTGGAGGGGCCAACCAGTCGAGGAGGTGACTTGGGAGTCCGAGGAGGACATGCGAAGCAGATATCCACACTTGTTCAGCACTTCAGATACGATTCTATACCCGTTCGAAGATGAACGCTTGTTTAAAAGGTGGAGAATGTAACGACCCGACCGGTTGTTTTGTGTGTTAGGACCCCGTTCCCCTAAATGAGACTTCCTGTAGTTGCTTTTTGTGATTTATGACCTGTGGGGACGGGTGGTTCGGGATTCAGAAGAGTTTGGAAAGGTATAGGAACACTTGGTTCCTTAAGGTTGGCCTTTAAGGCCAAGTTTGACTTCGGTCAACGTTTTGAGTAAACGACCTCGGAATCGAGTTTAGTCGGTTTCGGTAGCTTCGTATGATGATTTCGGACTTGGGTGTGTGTTCGGAACAGATTTTGGATGATCTGGGAGCGTTTCGGCGCCCAATGGTGAAATAAGAGTTTCTTTAAGTTCAAATTGTGGTTTGGAACGTGTTTTTGAGTTATCGATGTCCGAACGGGATTCCGAGACTAGGAATAGTTCCGTTATGTCATTTATGACTTGCTTGCAAAATTTGGTGTCGTTCTGAGTAGTATAGGTCGGTTGGGCGCATTGTTAACGGATTCAAGAACTTAAAAGTTCTTAAGTTTGATTCTAGGGGTTTTGAGGTGTGATTTTCAGTTTTAGCGTTGTTTTGGATGTTCCGAAGGCTAGAGCGACTCCGTAATATGATTTGGGACTTGTTGGTATAATTTGAGGGGGGCTCGGATGGGCCCAGATGCCGCTCGGGCATCAAACGAGGCCAAATACCAGCAAAAATAGTTGCTGGTGCACCAGATCTGGTGCGACCGCACATGCGGTTGCCCAGTCGCAGGTGCGGGACCGCTCCCTGCGGTATTTGCCTTGCAGGTGCGGCTGCCCATTTCTCGCAGGTGCGGATCAAAATCCGCAGGAGCGAAGCCGCAAGTGCGGGCTCCTCTCTGCAGTTGCGAGCCCAGACCCCCCTTGCCCATTCCCGCAGGTGCGAGATCGCAGGTGCAGTCCTCGAGCCGCAAATGCGGAATCCCTGTGGGCAGTAAGTGTTTTAAAACACGGGAATCCTCCATTTTTGAGCATTCATCTTCTTCCTTGGGGCGATTTTGAGCATGCAAAAGAGACCCACAACATAGCTACTTAAAGGTAAGTAAATTCCACCCTAATGTTGGTTTAATATTTGAATTCCTAGGTAAATTTACATCCTAATTAGTAGAAATCAGGGTTTAGGCCAAAAATCTAGGTTTTAATGAAAATGAGGGAAATACCATGCAATTGGTTATGAAAACATATAAAAATTACATAATGTTGATCCTTAGACTATGAGTGAGTGTTTCCTTCAAAATAATTCCGGAATCCGAGCATGCGGGCCCTGGGGTGTATTTTGGGATTTTTCAAAATAAGTTGAAATAGCTAAGTAAATAGGGGAATTTCGTACTTTTGAGTATAAATTAATTTATTCCGGAATCTTGGGAGACGAGTTCGGATTTCCGGGCGCATTCTTGACCCGGAGAGTAGGCTCGGCACGAGGTAAGTCTCCTTTCTAACCTTGTAAGAGGGAATTTCCTCATAGGTGATTGTAAATGACTGTATGTCCTTATTTGCGGGGGGCTACGCACGCACGAAGTGACGAGAGTCCATGCGTAGCTACTATTATGCCTTGACGGGTAGTTTAGGATTCACAAGCATGCTTTATGTGTTGTATCCGTGATCCTTTCCTGTAGTCTAGGTAGCCTAATATCCGTGAATTTCATATATAAAGGCCTTGGAGGTTATATTTCGAAGTTGGCATCATTGAATCCCTTTTCTGCTAATTACGATCCCATGTTAAATTATCTGAAATCCCTGTTAAGTATGTATATGTGTACGGGAACCGTGTCGCATGTATGATTCGCAAGCGGGGTAGCCCTAGTATTATGTTAACCGCGTCGCATGATCGATTCGTGAGCGGGGCAGATAGATGCATCTATGGTTCGGTCGTTCAACCATCGGCAGTGCACATTTACTTTTCACGTCGTATCGACCGTACGTTCACAGACTGTTATGTGTTTGAATATTGAGGTGAAGCCCTGTAATTGTAACTATTGATTTCATGGAAAAGGGAAGGTTATGTAGCTTGTATGCTATGGAAGTTGATATGAAAAGGTACAAGAGAATATTTTCTGATGCTATTTTCCCTATTACTGTTCATTTCTGCTATTATTGTTCAGCTTGTACTTATTGTATATTGTTTGGCCCTAGTCAGTATCACGTCGACCTCTCGTCACTACTTCTTCGAGGTTAGGCGGAATACTCACCGGGTACATATTTGTTTATGTACTCATACTATGCTTCTGTACTTAATTGTACAGGTTCTGAGGCTGGTGCATTTGGTTATCAGGCCGGAATCCGACCCTGAGATTTATATCTGGACTTGACTTCACGGTGAGCTGCTTTCCTTGGCGATTCTCGGCAACACTATGGAGTTCTCTTTTTTTTATTCTTGTCTACTTCTTTCAGACAGTAGGACAATTTATTTCATCTTTTGTATATTCTACTAGTACGCCTGTAGACTTATGACACCGGTTCCTGGCACACACGTAGTAGATACTTTATTTTGGGGGATGTATATTTGTATATATTAGTTCATGATCCTTTATAGTTGTATTTGCTTAAGTTGGTTAATTTATCTGTTTCCACTTAATGTTCTAAACTTAAAATTTGGCAAGTGTGGGAATGTTTTAGCAAATAAAGGAATTTTCACTAGTAAACTAATGTTGGCTTGCCTAACCACGGGTGTTGGGCGCCATCACAAAGGATTTTGGGTCGTGACAACATGGTATCAGAGCTCTAGGTCCACATAGGTATCACGAGTCACGGGCAAGCCCATTAGAGTCTTGCGGATCGGTACGGAGACGTCTGTACTTATCTTCAGGAGGCTATAGGGTGTTAGGAAATCTCTCCTTGTTCATATTCTATCGCGCAGTTGGTAGTATGATGAATCTCACTCTTCTATTCTCTCACAGATGGTGAGGACGCGTGCATCCGATGTTCCAGACCCGAGAGGGGCCGCTACCCCCATTATCCGAGGTCGTGGCAGAGGCCGGGGGAGGGCACCGGCCCGAGGTAGGGGACGAGGTTGTCCCAGAGCTGTTCTAGTAGCACACCTAGCAGATCCGACAGAAGATCCTATCACAGAGGAGCAGGGCGAGGTGCCCCCAGCAGATCCTGCTCCAGTGGATTTCATGACGGCACCAGGGTTCCAGGAGGTCATGGGCCGTATGATGCGGTTCATGGACACCATGACCCAGGCTGGTTTATTTCCAGCGGATCCTGCCACATCCCAGGCGGGAGGGGGAGTCCAGACCCCTACTTCCCGGGCCGCAGGCCATGCAACAACAGTTTATTAGACCCCGGGTATCGGTCGAGGATCAGAGAGCAGGTGCAGCAGGATAAGAGAGCCAGATTTAAGGGAATTTTAACTAGTAAATTAATGTTGGCAAGTGTGGGAATGTTTTAGCAAATAAGGGAATTTTCACTAGTAAATTAATGTTGGCTTGCCTGACCACGGTATTGGGCGCCATCACGACCTAAGTTAGGATTTTGGGTCGTGAAACTGGTGCTCCATGCTTTTTCTTCTTCAAAAACAAAATCACAGCAACCATAACCTATTAAAAACCAACGCCTCTCTTAACAGAATCCAACTCGGGCAGCAACCATTTTTTTTATATTTTCGAACTAAAAAGATCTAGAGGCGATTTTCTTCACACAAGTTCATCCCCAAAGTGTTGGTAAACAATTCTAAACTCTTCCCTTTCGATTAACCAATGTCTTTCATCACATTTCACTCAAAAATCAAGAATTTTCATGGCAAAAATTGGAGGTTTGGGTAGAATTAGAGAATTTTGTAAAAATCGAATTTTGACCTCGAATTGGGGTCGGATTTCGAAACTAATTGCATACTCGGGCTCGGGGTTGAATGGGTTGATGGAATTTGATCTGAACCCCGAGTTTGGACCAAGCGAGCCCGAAGTCGGTTTTTAACTTTTTTTGAGAAAACGTAGGAAAACCATATTTTTTCAGAAAAGTTAGTTACTTTAGCATTACTCAATGATATTGAAATAATTATGATTAGATTCGAGCGGGTTAGAGAAAAATTCTAAAAGAAAAGCTGTGATTAAACAGTGAGTGGCCTGCGGAATTGAGGTAAGTGTTTGGTTTAACCTTGACTTGAGGGAATAGAAATCCCCAACTTGATTGCTATGTGAAATTTCATGTGTGTGGTGTATAGGTGAGGTGATGAGTATCTATGCACCACCAAATTACCTTTTTAGCATGATCCCTTACCCGTTTCCAATTTATTATATTTTGTCTTAACTGTTAATGATTTTTGATGCTTCGATGTTTACTTGTTTGTTAGATACTGTCTCTTTTAATTTGGAAGTATTAATTGTTCCTTGGCTTCATTGTGGCACATAAAATACTGAGCTGGTTGTCGGTGTTTTATAATACATTTTGATTGCTTTCGTTGTGTAGTAATATTTGGTGAAGTTCTTAATTATACAGTGTTCTGTTTACATTTGTGGAGACATAAATATTGTAAAAGATTATGAATAAATTTGTGAAACCTTTATTTTAAATGATGAAATGTGATTGTGATTGTCTGATGGGAGCGGGTTGCACGCCGCAACAAGGAGTAATAAGAGTGGACAGATGGGGTCGGGTTGCACGCCGCAACAGGAGAAATAAGGGTAATATATATATATATATATATAGGAAGGAGAAATAAGGGTGGACAAGTGAGATCGGGTTGCACGCCGCAATAAGGGAGAATATTCATTTTTACTGTTTATAAAATAAAGGCTGGGACACTCATTGTTTTATTGTTGTCATTACATGTTATATTGTAAATGCCTCGTTGTAGCCTCATCACTGCTTCGTCGAGGTTAGGCTCGGCACTTACCAGTACATGGGGTCGGTTGTACCGATACTGCACTCTGCACATCTTGTGCAGATCCAGGTTCCGGTCAGAGTTGATTTCCAGGTTCAAAACAGATGTGTGTTTTCTTTCAGCCAGATACTTGTAGTATTCTTTAGTAGTTCGTGAATTATGACTCCAAATCCTGGGTAGCTAGATATTAGTGTTAGCTTCGAGTTTCGCTTCATTATCTCGCATATTATTCTGGATTCATATATTGGATAAATTTTAGACTTAGTATCATATTTTAATTGTTTTAAATATTGAATCCCTCTAACGTTGGCTTTCCTAGAAAGTGTGGTGCTAGGCTCCATCACGATCCCTAGGGTTGGGAATTTGGGTCGTGACAAGTTGGTATCAGAGCATTAGGTTGCTTAGGTCTCACAATTCACGAACAAGCTTAATAGAGTCTGAAGGATCAGTACGGAGACGTCTGTATTTATCTCTCAGGGGATATAAAGTTAGGAACAATATCACTTCTATTCTACTCTATCTTGCGAATTTATTCTATCATGGATGATTGAACTCGTCTATTCTTGTTCTCTCGCAAATATCGAGAACACACAATCCGTCTACAGCCGGACAACAAAGGGATCCCCAATGACAGCTACGATTAGGGGAAGAGGCAGAGCTTAGTCTAGAGCTCGAACATCAACATCTATTGTAGAGACGCAAGTGGATCTAGAAGCGGAGGTTCTAGCTCAGTCGGTACATGTTGGACCAGTTCAGGTTCTAGCAGGATTCATAGCTACTCCAGTATTGCAGAACGCACTAGTCCGTTTATTGAGGTTGAATAAGTTTACCAAACTATTTCCACTACATTTTAGTGGTACATATTTTGAGGACCCACATGATTTTCTTGACCGTTGCTGTGAAGTATTGCAGAACATGGGAATAGTTGAAAGCAATAGGGTAGCTCAGCAGTGTTGAGTCAAAATAGTAAAAGAAGAAATTGGATGCCGGTGTTTGTGGAAAGCCTACGAAGAGGATGACCAGCCATTGCAACACCAACTACTTGGCTCAGTTCTCATAAATGTTTTTGAAAGATTTTGTCTCTCGGACTCTCCATTACGTGGCGCATAGGGTTTGAACGATTTCGTCAGGTCACCCTGACGGTATCAGAATATGCCATCAGGTTCGATAAGTTAACCTGTCATACTCATACTTCGGTTCATATGCCTAGAGGGCGAGTCCACAGACTCATTAAAGGACTCAATTATGATCGTAAAATTTTGTACGACTCAGGGCAGGTTGATACTTTATTTCGGCTAGTGGTAGAAATTGCCTAGATGTTAAGTGTGTCCGGGACGAGGAAAAGAGGAAGCTAAGGAGACTAAGATGTCTCGAGGTTATAATAGATTCAGTGGATTTTACTCTGTAACAACAAATTATTATGGCAGGGGCTCGGGCAACCGGCCAGCCTAGTCCATATATCTGATTACTCGGGGTGCTCCGATGGGTTCTATTAATGCACCATCGCTACGAGATTCCTACGGTTATTCCAGTTATTTGGCATAAACTCGGTATGAGCAACCGAATTATTTCATCAGAGCACTCAGGCTGCGTGCCCCATTGTAGTTACAACCCAACTTACATGACCAGCTGGGGGAAGGGGTCGGAATGTCGACGGTAGATGTCAGACTCCTAGAGGTGGAGACCCAGCCTATTGATATATTTTCTATGGTATGGCTGAGGTCGCTACACGAACTGGTGTCATTACAAGTACAATCTCTAGTTATAATAAAGTGACAATTTCCTTAACTTGATTCAGTTATGAGTATCTAGGAAAGTCCTCCTAATATGCTCCACTCATAGGTGAGCTTCGTAACCCTGAAATCTACTTATGCGAATACTCATATTGGGAGATAGCTATGTCTATTATTACGTGTTGTAATTTTCTTTAACAGAAAATATTTAAAAGAAGAAAATGAAATGTTTCGATTGGCACGATGTGCATTCTACTTGTGATTCGGAACTGAGGACGACATTCTCACATTTTTATATGATTTGATATGTTTAAATCGGGCTACCAGCCGCGATGGAAGTTATATAAGGACAAGATCCTTGTGATGAAAATTCTTGTATTTAAATTCTCCATTGTGAAATTAAAAAGTGTACTATAGTACTAATAAGGAGTTATTCCTGTTAGGTTTATTTGAATTTTTTTATTATAAATTATATGTGCATAATTTTCCAAATTCGTGTTATAATTATATAGCTTTAACCTACGAGGTAGGTGCCCGCCCATGTGGCGTTAAATGAGACACGTTAATTCGGGTAAATAATTATGAGTTCTTCATACATCGCATCTCGTTATCAGTATTGTGAAGGTTTGAAAGGAGGTTATTCTTAACGTAAAGTTATTTGATGATTCTGTAACTGACTATGAACAACTATTAAGATCATATTGAGCCAAAAGGGTGTTCAATTCAAATGGTCGGACGAGTGCGAGGCGAGCTTTCAGAAGCTCAAGACAGTCTTGACTTTAGCACCGGTGTTGGTGTTACCATCAGGTTCGGGATCTTTCACGGTATATTATGATGCCTCTCGTGTGGGGTTCATAGCGGTATTGATGTAGGAAGGCAGGGTGATTGCATATGCGTCTCGGAAGTTGAAGGTTCATGAGAAGAATTATCATGTCCATGACTTAGAGTTGGCAACTATTGTTCACACATTGAAGATTTGGAGGCACTATCTTTGTGGCACGCCGTGTGAGGTTTTCACGGATCATCGCATCCTTCAGTATTTGTTCAAGTAAAAGGATCTCAATTTGAGGAAGAGGAGATGGTTAGAGTTATTGAAAGACTATGACGTCACTATATTGTACCGTCCGGGGAAGGCCAATGTGGTGGCCGATGCGTTGAGTAGGAAGGCGGTGAGTATGGGCAACCTTGCGTTCATTCCAGTCGGTGAGAGGCCGCTAGCTTCAAGCATTCAGAACTTGGCTAATCAGTTCGTGAGGTTAGATATTTCATAGCCCAGACGTGTTCTAGCTTGTACAATCGATTGGTCTTCTTTATTCGAGCGTATCAGAGATTGACAGGATGATAACCCACATTTGATGGTCCTTAGGGACACAGTTCGGCACGGTGGTGCCAAGCAGGTTACAGTTGAAGATGACTGTGTTTTGAGGATGCAGGGTCGTGTGTGTGTGCCTAATGTTGATGGGCTTCATGATTTGATCCTTGAGAAGTCTCTCAGTTCTAAGTATTCTATTCACCGGGGTGCTTCCAAAATGTATCAAAATTTGCGATAACATTATTGATGGAGGAGAATGAAAAAGTATATAGTTGCATATGTAGCTCGGTGTCTGAATTGTCAGCAAGTTAAGTACAAGCATCAAAGACCAGGTGGTTTACTTCAAAAGTTAGAAATTCCTGAGTAGAGTGGGAGCATATCACTACGGACTTCGTTGTTGGACTCCCACAGACTCAGAGGAAGTTCGACGTTATTTGGGTCGTTATGGATAGGCTGACTAAATCAGCACATTTCATTCCGGTGGCAAGTACTTATACCTCGGAGCGGTTGGCAAAGATATATATTTGAGATATCATTCGCCTTCACGGTGTGCCGTGTCTATCATTTCAGGTCGAGGTACACAGTTTACCTTACACTTTTGGAGGGCATTTCAGCGTGAGTTGGGTATACGGGTTGAGTTGAGCACATCGTTCCATCCTCAAACGGAAGGGCAGTCCGAGCGTACTATTCAGATTTAGAAAGATATGCTCCGGGCCTGTGTTATTGACTTTGAAGGTTCTTGGGATCAGTTCTTGCCGTTTGCGGAGTTTGCCTACAATAATATCTACCAGTCGAGCATTCAAATGGCTCCTTATGAGGCATTATATTGTCGACATAGCAGATCTCCAGTTGGATGGTTTGAGCCGGGAGAGGCTCAGTTATTGGGTATAGACTTAGTTCAGGAGGCCTTGGACAAGGTCAAGGTTATACAGGATCGATTTCGTACAGCTCAGTCCAGGCAAAAGAGTTATGTCAACCGTAAAGTTCGTGATGTGGCGTTCATGGTTAGAGAGATTGTATTACTTCGGGTATCGCCCATGAAGGGTGTTATGAGATTTGGGGAAAAGGGCAAGTTGAGCCCTAGGTATATCAAGCCATTTGAGATTCTCGAGAGAGTGGGGGAGGTAGCTTATAGACTTGCGTTGCCTCCAAGGTTATCCTTAGTTCATCCGGAATTTCATGTGTCTATGCTCCGGAAATATCATGGTGACCCGTCCCACGTGTTAGATTTCAGCTCTGTCCAATTGGACAAGGATTTGACTTATAAGGAGGAGCCAACAGCCATTTTAGACCAATAGGTTCGTCAGTTGAGGTCAAAGAGTTACCCTTTAGTTCGGGTGCAGTGGAGAGGTGAGCCTGTTGAGGCAGCTACTTGGGAGTCCGAGTCGGACATTCAAAGTAGATATCCCCACTTGTTCGCCAGTTCAGGTACTTTTCTATGTCAATTCGAGGACGAACGTTTGTTTTAGAGGTGGAGATTTGCGTGCGCAGTCCGGGCGTGAATCTGGAAAGCTTTTATGTGAAAATATGAGAACTAATAATTTTTGGAAATTAAAATTTGGTTTTAGTTGACTTTGGTCAATATTTTGAGTAAACAGACCCGGATCCGTATTTCGACAATCCCGGAAGGTCCGCAGTAAAATATGGGACGTGGGCGTATGTCCGAAATTGATTTTTGAGGTCCCTAGCTTTAGAAATAAATTTTTGAAGAAAATTATTTTGCTGGATTTTTAATGAAATAAAGAAATAAATTAATATTTGAAATTGTTGTAACGAACCCGTATTTTAGTTCCGGAGCCCGGTACAGGTTTGTTATAATGTTTAAGTCCTATCTGTGAAATTTGGTGAGAATCGGAGTTGATTTGACGTGATTCGGACGTCCGGTTGAGAAATAGTGAAATTGAAGTGTTATTAAGAAAACTCATGAGTTTTGAGGTTAAATTCATAGTTTTAGGTGTTATTTTTGTGATTTGATCGCACGAACAAGTCCGTATGATGTTTTTAGACTCGCGTGCATGTTTGGTTTAGAGCCCCAAGGGCTCCGGTAGGTTTCGGGATATTTTTAACTTGTAAAAAAATCTGATGTCATAAAATTTTTTGGTGCACTAGTACTCCATGATTTTTCTTCAAAAAAAGAATCACAACAACCATAACCTAATAAAATACCAACGCCTCCCTTAACAGAATCCAGCTCGGGCAACAACCATTTTTTTTCATATTTTTGAACTAAAAAGACCTAGAGGCGATTTTCTTCATACAAGTTCATCCCCAAAGTGTTGGTAAACAATTCTAAACTCTTTTCTTTCGATTACCCAATATTTTTCATCACTTTTCAATCAAAAATCAAGAATTTTCATGGAAAAAATTGGAGGTTTGGGTAGAATTTGAGAATATTGTAAAAATCGAATTTTGACCTCGAATTGGGGTTGAATTTCGAAACTAATTGCATACTCGGGCTCGGGGGTGAATGGGTTGATGGAATTTGATCTGAACCCCGAGTTTGGACCAAGCGAGCCTGAGGTCGGTTTTTAACTTTTTTTGAGAAAACGTAGGAAAACTATAATTTTTCCGAAAAGTTAGTTACTTTAGCATTAATCAATGATATTGAACTAATTATGATTAGATTCGAGCGGGTTAGAGGAAAATTCTAAAGGAAAAGTTGTGATTGAACAGTGAGTGGCATGCGGAATTGAGGTAAGTGTTTGGTTTAACCTTGACTTGATGGAATAGGAATCCCCAACTTGATTGCTATGTGAAATTTCATGTGTGTGGTGTATAGGTGAGGT
>ML250314.1:21068-67746 GCA_005239495.1 Nicotiana undulata | reverse complement strand
ATATGGGTAGATAGATATTCTTTCCGTAGAGCTCCTTATTAAGAAACTAACACATCTTAGTACACACATGATCTGCTGAAGCCCTCACATTTACTCATCATAAGCATGATGCAAAATTGAGTTCCTCTGACTCAACTCTTCCACATCCACATTGCAATCTCTTACCCTCCATCATTCTAGATGTATGCATCGTCGTATTATAAATAAGATACAATAGAGGAAATTGAATTCTTACGTGAGCTCTACCACACGATCTAGAGTAAGAAGAAAGACTAACAGTCCTAAATGCCCTATAGCCTCTTGCTTTTAAGTGTAGTGCACAACACACCCATAAACAGGACTCTACTAGACACGGCTCATAGACAACCCCTAGGGCAGACCTGCTCGGATACCAAGTTTGTCACGACCAAAACTGGAGGATCATGACTAGCACCCGAGCCATATTTGCCGAGCACCAACGTACATTTTATCTAGTCTTCTTTATTATCTTTAAGGGATAACAAGATTAATAAAATGGTAGATATGGATCATGAACATACATCATATGGGATGACTAGATTGCTAAGAAACTACATAAAAGGTACAGGCAACAACGCTGCCATGAAAGACTATACAACAAAAATTAGCCAACAAGGCATACCAAACTATACATGAGTTGACACCTGTCTATGAGCCTCTAAAGGAGCATAAGTAATGCAACATAGCCGGAATAGGGCCCCGACATACCCATAACATCTATAACAAAAATGCATACCAAGATCACAGCAAGTCCGGAGAAGGGATCTCGCCTATAACCGCTGAACTGGAAAGCCTATTATGGTGGGGGAGCTATGTCTACCTGTCTATCAAGACCTGCAGCACGACATGCAGCGTCCACAAATAAAAGGACGTCTGTACGAATAAAGTACTTAGTATGTAAGGTAGGAAAGCATAAATAAGAACAGTAAGGTAAAGAGAGATGTAGGAGATACAACCTGTAGCATCTGAGTGCTTCTAAGAGACACTAACATGAAATGCATGATACATATATACACATAATCTTTTTAAAACATCCGCCTCTGTGGGCATCATCATCATCATAGAACATTCGCCTTTATGGGCATCATCATCATCATATCATACCCAACTTCAAAGAGGACTCGGTAAACCCAACTGATCATTGGTTGCACAATAGGCGACATACCCGGCCGACTATAGTGCGGCTCGGTAGAGTAAAATAGCTACATATATATATAATGCATGTAGGACTCATTAGAATCATATTCTGAAACTTTCGGAGTAACGTAAGGTCGATATTCACCGTACATGTTATTAGGATTAACTCTTCATCAAGAATCATATAATAATCAGGAAATACCAACAACATGGATAATATAAGAATAAGAGAAGCAACCTCAAAATCAATTGTTCCATAAGAAGGGAAACAATGTAAGTACTGCTAGCTTCTAAGAGTAGAGTATCTTTTGAAGCTCGTTTTTTGCATTATGTACAATCGGAGTCATGCAAAATAAGGAAAGGAATAGCCTCACATACCTTGTATATACTGTCCCAACCTCAAGCTACGCAAATGTCACAACTCTTTAATCTACAATAAGAGAAACGACACTATCGTTATCGTTTAAGCGTCATAACCATTATGTGTCGACCACAACCTATTTTACGATGAAACGGACAGCACCTCCCTTATTTATATGACTTCCCACAAGTCAATAAAATCACCTAAAAGCCCAAACAACATCAATAATAATCATATTGAGCCTCCCAAAACAGTCCACACACAACCTAATCACTTCACACATAAGACGACCACCGTAGTCGTGTCAAACGACCCGGAAATATTACAACGAACGACCAGGTCACAACCCTACATTTATATGGTGTTTATACCCACCCTTACTCCTCCAAAACTCCAGTAAACATTAGCAAAACACGCAGTCAAACAGCAACACAAAACAGCCCGCTACAAGTCAAATAACTCGAACTCATGGCTTGCGATCACCGTCCCGTGGGTTCTAACTATTAGGAAACACATTTATCAACATTCCTTGATATTTATAACCCTTAAATACAGGTATTAGACTTTTCTTAACTATGAAGTAACTTCCAAAACTCTAACTACAAAGAAAAAGAAGAGGCGGTATAATGACACTTACGTCGTAGGGATCGTTTTGATGTTATTGCTTCTCGATTTCATGACCGGGATGATATTCTTCTTTGAAATCCTAGTAGATAGCTTGAGTTTATGTTTATGGGTGTTCTCTGGTCGTTTTATGCTTAATAATGATGATAAAGCTGACCTAATGTTTATATATATCAAGTTTGGAAAAGTCAAAGAGGTGCTAGCTTGGCACCCTAGGATTGGTCCATCTTCCGACGCTTATATCTTTTTATCCTGATGTCGTATGAATGAAAGATTAAGAACATTGGAAACTACATTCCAATACCTTCAATTTCGTATATAATATGTCCCAATAATACCTCATATAATACATGAAATGTATTTCTCAAAAACCTCTAGTGATCCACCTACTTGTCACTTATGACGTCTGCGCAGGCTCGCGCAATTGCAAATATCTCTCTACTCCTATGTTGTATTGATGAACGGTTTAATGAGTTGGAAACTAGACTCATAGACCTTCCGTTTGGTAGGTATATCATCTCCTAATTCCAAGTATATCGGGAGAAAACCTCAGTTACATTTGACCTAATGGTAAACACATTATGAGTGTAACTTGTGAAGACCTTTGCCAACTTTTGTTCCACCACTTGCTTGACTTCAAAACGTCGAACACAACTATCATACGATAAAGATTAAAACATAGAATAACCTCCTTATCATGTAATGAACCATAGTATAACCCTAAAGTACATGTTATAACATTCCAAACTCGTCGACTTTTGACGAAACTTATTTTCTTCAATAGGTTTAGCTTCTAAGCTTTCCAACCCTCTTGGTACTCGTTATTCATGATCTTAAATATTTGTAACCTCCAACGTAACATGATTAACTTTCTTTATATTCCATCAAATAGAATCTTATTTCTAATCTTACATTAATTGACTTACGATGTACTCTCACGTACGAAAACATGGGGTGTAACATCTAGCTACTAAATTGGTGGAAAATAAAGATCTGGGTAGTAAATTAGGGTTCTTGAGAAATATTATGAATTTCCCCATTAATTTCTATGAACTCAAGTAGAAATCACATATTAACGATCCTTAGGCTATGGGTGAGTGATTCCTTCGCGGATTTTCAAAATTCGAGCGTGCGGGTTCGGGGTTGAATTTTGGGAATTCTTCAAGAATGTTGAATTTATTGAATGAATAGGATAATTTCCATACATTGATCATGAATTGATATTATTGTATAACATTTGTCTAGCTACAAGTCCTCGGCTATAGAGTTCGGAGTTTCGGGCGCATTTTTGGTCCGAGAGGTAGATTCGACACGAGGTGATTCTCCTTTCTAACCTTGTAAGAGAGAATTGTCCCATTAGGTCTTTTAAATGCTATGTGTAATTTTTTTTGGGGGCTACATGCACACGAAGTGACGAGAGTCCGTGCGTAGCTACTATTATGCCATGTCGGGTAGTTTTAGGGCTCCGAGCATGCTTTTATGTGCCTTATATGTATCTCTAGGCGTACTTTGAGCTGTTTATTACTCTTGAACTAGCATGAGACTAGTAGTAAGTTACATCCAAATTTGCAGCTAATTAATCCCTGTTATAAGTATAGCCTCTACTTAGATTATGGATAATTCTGTGTAAGTATACGAGCACCCGAGTAATAGGTATGATTCGCGAGCGGGGTAGCCTTACGATAATTCTATGCAAGTATACGAGCACCCGAGTCGCAGGTATGATTCGCGAGCGGGGTAGCCTTATTATTGTTATTATATCAACCGCGCCGCATGATTGATTTGCGAGCGAGGAAAAAGATGCACTTATGGTTCGGGCCGTTCGACCCTCGGTGGTGCATAGTTATTATCTTTGCAACTCCGGCCGGTTGTCTTATTCCTGTGTGCGCATGACCATTTGGTATTGTTTCGTGGATATTGACTTGACAGATATTTGGGGGAAAAGAAAGCGAAAATTGTTATTTACTATTAGTATTTACTTGGATTTTCTATGCTTTATACGTAATTGCTGCTCACTGTCATACATGCCTACTGCTTTCATTATATCCTGTTGTATTATACTGTTGGACCTTAGTGAGTGTCAAGTCGACCTCTCGTCACTACTTCTTCGAGATTAGACGGGATACTCACTGGGTAAATATTGTTTATGTACTCATGCTACGCTTCTGTACTTAATTGTACAGGTTCTGACGCTGGTGCATCTGGTTACCATACCGGAGACAGATTCTGACATAGTGGGTATGACTTCATGGTGGTATGCTTCCCCTGACGATCCTCAGCAGCACCATGGAGCTTCTTTTGCAATTTTCCCGTCTATTTATTTCAGACAGTGGGAATTGTATATTTTCATCTTTTGTATATCCAGTTAGTATGCCTGTGGTACTCGTGACACTAGTTCCTGGAACACATGTAGTAATTATCATGGATTATAGACTGTATAAATATTTTTGCTCCCGCCTCGTTATGGCTACTTTCTGTTTAAACTTGGTTAAGTATTTGTTAAATATTGTGTTTCAAACCTTATAACTTGGTTTATCATGAAATGTTTAATCAAAAAAGAAAGAACCCTTTGTTAGACAAATGTTGGCTTGCCTGACCCCGATGTTGGCGCCATCATGGCATGAGTTAGGATTTTTGGGTCGTGACAACGTGATATCAGAGCTGTAGGTTCACGTATGTCTCACGAGTCACGGGTGGGCCTTGTAGAGTCTTGCGGATCGGTACAAAGACGTCTGTACTTATCTTCAGGAGGCACTAAAACTATCATTCTTCTATTCTCTCACAGATTGTGAGGACGCATGCTTCCGACGTTCCTAACCCGGGAGATGTCATTACCCTCCCCCCCCTCCCCCATCAGAGGTTGTGGCAGGGGCCGAGGGAGGGAACCAGCTGGAGGAAGGGGATGAGGGCGTCCCAGAGTCATTCCAGTTGCTGCACCAGAGGACCCTATCATAGAGGAGCAGGACGAGGTGCCTCTAGTAGATCCTACTCCAGTGGACTTCATGACGGTGTAAGGCTTCGAGGAGGTTATGGGCCATATGATGAGATTCATGGACACCATATCCTAGGCTGGTTTACTTCTAGTAGATCCGGTCACTTCACAAGCGGGAGGGGGAGTCAAGGCCCCTACCGCCCAGGCCGCAGGATAGGAAGTAGAAGTACACCATACCCCGGGTACACTGCCTGTGGGTGGGGTCCAGCCTGTAGCAGCAGCATCTGAGCCTAGACCAGCTGCGGATGGCGATCAACAGAAGATGTTGGACAGATGGACTTGATTGCGCCCTCCAGTCTTCGGGGGTGAGCGAGGCGAGGATGCCCAGGACCTCATTGACAGGTGCAGGGACAGACTGCACAACATGAGGATCCTAGCATCCCATGGAGTGGATTTCACCACATTTCTGTTGGAGGGCAGAGCTCGCAGGTGGTGGCAGTCTTATATTCTCAGTAGGCCAGCAGATTCTCCTCCTGTCTCTCAGGAGCAGTTCACACAGATGTTCTTGGACAAATATATACAACCCTCTAAGAGGGAAGAGCTACGGCGTTAGTTTGAGCAGCTAGAGCAGGGGCAGATGTCAGTGACAAATTATGAGGCCATATTTCAGAGTTGTCGCGCCATGCACTTATGATACTACCCACTGATAATGAGAGAGTGTGGAGATTCGTGGCTGGGTTGCACCCAGGTACTAGAGCCACCATGGCCCGAGATGTGGAGATGGGTACTCCTTACCAGCTCGTGGTAGAGATTGCTCGCAGGATCGAGGGCTATCGATCGAGGAGCAGGGAGAATGGTAAGCAGGACAAGAGGGCTAGGTTCTCCGGATATTTCAAGGATGCCCCAGTTAGGAGCTGAGGTCAGTTTGGGGGTGGTCAGCTTAGCAGGCCTTCATATTTAGCACCTCCACCACCTCCTCGAGATGTTTCGGTGAGGCCTCAGTTCAGCGCCATGCCAGAGCGTTCCTACTGTCCTCCAGCTATTCAAAGTTCACCCAGTGGTTATTCCAAACACCAGAGATCCTCCAGTTCTTACTTCAGTGCTATGCCAAAGGGTCCACATCGCTCTCCGGCCATTCAGGATTCTTCTTCTTCGGGACAACAGGCTATGCCACCTGTGAGATGTTATGAGTGTGGGGAGTCAGGCCATGTGAGGATGACTTGTCCCACGTTTCGGGGCAAGGCAGTGTAGCAGGGTTATCAGCCTATGGGTTTAGCACCAGCAGTCCGGCCACCCAGACGTGGAGGACAGGTCGGCAAGGGTCGTCCCAGAGGGGGAGGCCAGTCAGCTCATACTCACTCTAGGGGAGCTCAGTCTTTAGGTGCTACGGCTAGATTTTATGCCCTTCTGGCCAGATAAAATGCAGTGGCCTCAGACGTCGTGATCACAAGTATTATCTCAGTATGTGGTAGAGAGTCTTTAGTATTATTTGATCCAGGGTCCACTTATTAATATGTTTCAGCCCTATTTGGGCATTTTCTGGATGTCCCTCATCATTCTTTAGGTTCTCCCATACATGTGTCCACTCCTGTGGGCGATTCTGTGGTGGTATACCAGGTCTATCGGTCTTTTGTGATTACCTTCTGTGGGTTCGAGAATAGAGCAGACCTTTTATTGCTCGACATGGTTGATTTCGAGGTTATTCTAGTCATGGATTGGCTATCTCCTTATCATGCCGTGCTGGATTTCCATGCCAAGACAGTTACTTTAGCCATGCCTCTATCGCCTAAGCTGGAGTGGAGGGGTTCTGTAGTTAGTGCATCTAGCCGGGTTATTTCCTTTATGCAGGCTCATAATATGGTCGAGAAGGGGTGTCTGGCCTATATTGCTTATGTGTGGGACCCTACCGCTGAGTCCCCGACTATTGATTCAGTGCCAGTTGTTCGAGAGTTTGCCGATGTATTTCCTTCAGACCTTCCAGGCATGCCACCAGATCGAGATATTGATTTCTGCATTAACTTAGCTCCAAACACTCAGCCTATTTCCATTCCCCTGTACCGTATGGCTCCTAAGGAGTTGAAGGAGAAGATTGACGAGTAGTTGGCTAAGGGGTTACTCAGGCCGAGTGTATCGCCATGGGGTGCTCTAGTCCTATTTGTGAAGAAGAAGGACGGGTCTATTCGGATGTGTATTGACTACCGCCAATTGAATAAGGATACCATTAAGAACAAGTATCCTCTACCACACATCGATGATTTGCTTGACCATTTGCAGGGTGATCGTGTGTTTTCTAAGATTGATTTGAGATCGGGTTATCATCAATTGAAGATTCGGGCTTCAGATGTTCCAAAGACTGCATTTCGTACCATATAAGGTCATTATGAGTTCCTGGTGATGTCCTTTGGCTTGACTAGTGCCCCAGCAGCATTCATGGACTTGATGAATAGGGTATTCAGGCCATACATTGATTCCTTCGTCATCATCTTCATTGATGACATCTTGTTTTACTCATGGAGCGTAGGTGAGCATGAGCGACATTTGAGATTTGTGCTCCAGACCTTGCGAGAGCGCAAGCTATATGCTATGTTCTCCAAGTGTGAGTTCTGGTTAGATTCCATGGCATTCTTGGGGCATGTGGTATCTAGAGAGGGTATCAAGGTTAATCCTCGGAAGATTGAGGCAGTTCAGAGTTGGCCACATCCTACTTCAGCTATAGAGATCAGGAGATTTTTAGGCCTAGTAGGCTACTATCGCCGATTTGTGGAAGGGTTCTCTTCTATTGCAGCTCCATTGACTAGATTGACTCAGAAGAATGCCCCGTTTTGATGGTCCGACGAGTGTGAGGTGAGCTTCCAGAAGCTCAAGTCAGCATTGACCTCAGCACCAGTTGTGACATTGCCTTCCGGTTCTTGGATGTATACTGTGTATTGCGACGCTTCACGCCAGCTGAAGGTCCATGAGAAGAATTACCCTATTCACAACTTAGAGTTGGCGGCGATTGTTCATGCTCTGAAGATTTGGAGGCACTACTTGTATGAGGTGTCTTGTGAGGTTTATACGGACCACCGCAGTTTGCAGCACTTATTCAAGCAGAGGGATCTTAATTTGAGGCATCACAAATGGCTCGAGTTGTTGAAGGATTATGATATCACAAGTCTTTATCATCCGGGCAAGGTAACTGTGATACCGGATGCCTTGAGCAGAAAGGAAGAGAGTATGGGTAGTTTGGCCTACATTGCAATAGAGGAGAGACCTCTAGCCTTGGACATTCAGTCCTTGGCTAATCGCCTGGTGAGATTAGATTTTTCGGAGTCTCATCGAGTTCTTGCATATGTGGATGCTCAGTCTTCGTTATTGGGAGAGATTAAGGCTCGGCAGTTTGATGATCCGTGCTTAGCAGAGCTTCGGGAGAGAGTGGTCCAGGGTAGGGTCAAGTAGGTTACTATGGGAGAGGATGGTGTTCTGAGACTCCAGGGCCGTTTGTGTGTTCCCAATGTCGATGGCCTGAGGGAGAGGATTCTAGCGGAGGCGCACAGTTCTCGGTATTCTATTCATCCAGGTGCGACAAAGATGTATCGTGATTTGAAGCACCATTTCTGGTACAGGCGGATGAAGAAAGACATTGTGGAGTATGTGTCTAGGTGTCTTAATTGTCAGCAGAATAAGTACGAGCATCAGAGGCCAGGACGCCTACTTCAGCAGATGCCTATTCCTGAGTGGAAGTGGGAGCGCATCACTATGGACTTCATGGTTGGGTTTCCTCGGACTTTGCGGAAGGTTGACGCAGTTTGGGTCATTGTGGATAGATTGACCAAATCGGCACATTTCATTCCTGGGGCTACTACTTACACTTCTAAGAGGCTAGCCCAGATCTACATTCGGGAGAAAGTCTGGTTGCACGGTGTCCCGGTGTCCATTATATTAGATCAAGGTCCTCAGTTCACCTCGCACTTCTGGAGAGCATTGTACAGTGAGATGGGCACTTAGACAGATCTCAGCTCAGCATTTCACTCTCAGATTGATGGCCAGTCGGAGCGTACAGTTCAGATATTGGAGGACATGCTCATGGCTTGTGTGATTCACTTTGGAGGTCAGTGGGACCAGTTCTTGCCTTTGGCTGAGTTTGCGTAGAATAATAGTTATCAGTCCAGCATCGAGATGGTTCCATTTGAGGCTTTGTATGGTCGGCGATGTCGTTCTCCTACCGGGCGATTTGAGCCTGGCGAGGCTAAGTTATATGGCACAGATCTGGTGAGAGATGCTTTGGAGAGGGTGAAGTTAATTTAGGAGAGGCTCTGTACAGCACATTCCAGACAGAAGAGTTACGCGGATCATAGGGTGTGTGATGTAGCATTTATGGAAGGAGATAAGGTTCTACTGAAGGTTTCGCCGATGAAGGGCATTATGAGATTCGGGAAGAAGGGCAAGATGAGCCCAATGTTTATAGGTCCTTTCAAGGTATTGAGGCGAGTCGGATAGGTTGCTTATGAGCTTGCATTACCTCCTAGGTTATTAGGAGTTCATCCAGTCTTTCATGTATCCATGCTCCGGAGATATCACACCAACTTCTCGCACGTGGTTGATTTCCGCACTATTCAGTTGGATGAGAAGTTGGGATACGAGGAGGAACCAGTTGCTATTATTGATAGACAGGACCACCAGCTGAGATCCAAAAGAGTTTATGCCATGAAGGTCTAGTGGAGGGGCCAACCAGTTGAGGAGGCAACTTGGGAGTCCGAGGAGGACATGCGGAGCAGATATCCACACATGTTCGGCACTTTAGGTACGATTCTAGACCCATTCGAGGAAGAATGTTTGTTTAAGAGGGGGAGAGTGTAAGGACCTGATCGGTCGTTTAGCGTATTAGGGCCCCATTCCCCTAAGTGAGACTTCCCATGGCGGCTTATTGTGATTTATGACTTGCGGGGACGGGTGGTTTGGGATTTGGAAGTGTTTAGAGTGCTATAGGAATACTTGGTTCCTTAAGGTTGGCCTTTTTGGCCAAGTTTGACTTCAGTCAACATTTTGAGCAAACAACCTCGGAATCGAGTTCCGATAGTTCCAGTAGCTTCGTATGATGATTTCGGACTTGGGCGTATGTTCGGAATGGCTTTTCGATGACCCGGGAGCATTTCGGCGCCCAATATAGAAATAAGAATTTCCTTAAGTTTGAAATTTAGTTTGGAACGTGATTTTTGTGTTATTGAGGTCCGAACAGAATTCCGAGACCGGGAACATCTCTGTTATATCATTTATAACCTGCCTGCAAAATTTGGTGTCATTCCGAGTAGTATAGGTCGGTCCAGCGCATTGTTATAGAAATCAAGAACTTGAAATTCTTAAGTTATTATTATAGGGGTTTTGGGGTGTGGTTCTGAGTTTTAGAATTTTTTTTGAGTGTTCCGAAGGCTCGAGCGAGTACGTATTATGATTCAGGACTTGTTGGTATATTTGGACGGGGGCTCGGGTGGTCCCAGGTGCCTCTCGGGCACCGAACGAGACTAAAAACCAGCTGATGCAACTGATGGTGCACCTGATCTAGTGTGACCGCAGGTGCGGTTGCCCAGTCGCATGGGCGGGACCGCTCCTGCCGTCCCATCCTCGCAGGTGTGGAAACCAGTGGCTAGGCCATTTCTCGCAGGTGCAGACCAAGTTCCACAGGAACAGAGCCGCATGTGTGGTCTCCTCTCCGTAGGTGCGAGCCCAGCCTTCCCCGTCCATTCTGCAGGTGCGAGCTTTTGCTCGCAGGCGCGAGACCGCATATGCGGAATCACTATAAGATTAGGCAGTTTGTTTCTTTAAAACACGGGATTTTACCCATTTCCTTCACTTCTCACCTCCATTAAAGACTTGGGAGCTTGGAGAAGAGATTCCACGACCTATCTTCTGAAGAGGTAAGTTAATTCCACACTAATACTAGTTTAATATATGAATTACTAGTTGAGTTAACTACTAAATTGGTGGAAAATCATGATTTGGGTAGTAACTTAGGGTTCTTGAGGAATTTGATAAATTTCCCCATTAATTGCTATGAACTCAAGTATAAATCACATATTAACATTCCTTAGGCTATGGGTGAGTGATTCCTTCGCGAATTTTCAGAATTAGAGCGTGGGGTCCGGGGTTGAATTTTGGGAATTCTTCAAGAATGTTGAATTTATTGAATGAATAGGATAATTTCCATACGTTGAGCATGAATTGATATAATTGTATAACATTTGTCTAGCTACAAGTACTCGAGTGTAGAGTTTGGAGTTTTGGGCGCATTCTTGGTCCGAGAGGTAGATTCGACACGAGGTGAGTCTCCTTTCTAACCTTGTAAGAGAGAATTGTCCCCTTAGGTGATTTAAATGCTATGTGTAATTGTTTTTGGGGGCTACGTACGCAATAAGAAACGAGAGTATGTGCGTAGCTACTATTATGCCATGTCGGGTAGTTTTAGGGCTCCGAGCATGATTTTATGTGCCTTATATGTATCTCTAGGCGTACTTTGAGCTGTTTATTACTCTTGAACTCGCATGAGACTAGTAGTAAGTTACATACGATTTTGCAGCTAATTAATCCCTGTTATAAGTATAGCCTCTACTGAGCTTATGGATAATTCTGTGTAAGTATACGAGCACCCGAGTCGCAGGTATGATTCGCGAGTGGGGTAGCCTTACGATGGTTCTATGCAAGTATACGAGCACCCGAGTCGCAGGTATGAGTCACGAGCGGGGTAGCCTTACGATGATTCTATGCAAGTATACGAGCACCCGAGTCGCAGGTATGATTCGCGAGCGGGGTAGCCTTATTATTGTTATTATATCAACCGCGTCGCATGATTGATTCACGAGCAGGGAAAAAGATGCACTTATGGTTCGGGCAATTCGACCCTTTGAAGTGCATAGTTATTATCTTTGCGACTCCGGCTGGTTGTCTTATTCCTATGTGCGCATGACCATTTGGTACTGTTTCGTGGATATTGACTTGACAGATATTTGGGGGAAAAGAAAGCGAAAATTGTTATTTACTATTAGTATTTACTTGGATTTTCTATGCTTTATACGTAATTGCTGCTCACTCTCATACATGCCTACTGCTTTCATTATATCCTATTGTATTATACTGTTGGACCTTAGTGAGTGTCAAGTCGACCTCTCGTCACTACTTCTTCGAGATTAGACGGGATACTCACTGGGTACATATTGTTTATGTACTCATGCTACGCTTCTGTACTTAATTGTACAGGTTCTGAGGCTGGTGCTTCTGGTTACCATACCGGAGACAGATTCTGACATAGTGGGTCTAACTTCATGGTGAGCTGCTTTCCCTGACGATCCTCAGCAGCACCATGGAGTTTCTTTTGCTATTTTCCCGTCTATTTATTTCAGACAGTGGGAATTGTATATTTTCATCTTTTGTATATCCAGTTAGTATGCCCGTGGTACTCGTGACACTAGTTCTTTGCACACACGTAGTAATTATCATGGATTATAGATTGTATATATATTTTGGTGCCCGCCTCGTTATGACTACTTTCGGTTTAAACTTGGTAACCTATCTGTTAAATATTGTGTTTCAAACCTTCTAACTTGGTGTATGATGAAATTTTTAATCAAATAATAAGGAACCCTGTGTTAGACAAATGTTGGCTTGCCTGACCCCGCTGTTGGGCACCATCACGACCTGAGTTAGAATTTTTGGGTGGTGGCAGGGTATGAATAACAAATAAAAGAAGGTGACTCCGAAGCATGCGAACGTCGCAGGAGGTTACCTTGAGTCTCCTCGTCAAAGATCCACGCAGCTAATATCAACAATTACCTGGGTCTACACACAAAAATGAGCAGAAGTATAGTATGAGCACATCACAGCGGTGCCCAGTAAGTATCAAGACTAACCTCGGCTGAGCTAGTGACGAGGACTAGTCAAGACACTAATGGTCTTACAAGTAAAAAGGCATAAATATAAAAATGACCGAAATATAATATCTATCTAAAGATATTTCGATATAATTAACGGTATGACAGAATAATACGGAAGAAATTACAGCAAATAAATCAACAGACATCATAATAGAAATACGCAAAGAGGATGAAAAGAATGCAAGCCAAATATCGGGAAATCACAACCCAATAAAAACACTAGTAACTCAGCACTGCATCAATTTATTCACTTCAGGCCTTAGCCAATAAACTCAATAAAACTGGTCAAACCTTCGAGTGAAAAAATATAAATAGTAAGTTTATATCGAAACCTTTAAATGTATAATCATTTCGGAATAGAGAAATCTTCTTTGAAACATACTTTCTCATAATGTATATTTTTATATCTTTATAATGAGAAATCTTTAAAACATAGGTCCTTAAAAATACGTGGTGTTCGAATATAATTTTCTAGTAACTGCTCTTTCAAATATCATTTTTTCAAGCAAGACAAATACTCTCCAATATATATATATGTATGTATCTTTCGGTCCAAATGTCCTCAATGCTAAAACCACCGGAACTCAGTCCGTAACTCAGAATTTGTCATCCAATGCAGTACATGGGGAAAGCTCCCGGAATACGTCTGTAGTCCCAATTTAAATATGCGATGCAGTACAGGGGAAAGCGCCCGAAATCTCGTCCGTAGTCCCAATTTAAATATGCAATGCAGTACAGGGGGGATGCTCCCGGAATCTCGTGTGTAGTCCCAATTTAAATATGCAATGCAGTACATGAATATCAACAACGTCAAGACAGAAACATCGTACATCACCAAAACACTCACAAGGCAACAAAATATAGAAATGTTATGTACGACGGCCAATCAAATCAAGAACATAAGTCACCAGCACAGTAAAACTCATTCACGAGGAATAACAACCGAAAGAAAATAATGAGCGTAAAGAACACAGCTTAACCAGAGAGAAACGAGACATAACAACATATCCATAATATTCAGGTCAACCATCAGAAGCCAAATCATCCCGGAAAGGGAGAACAACCATAACCAATTTTGCCTAAACAATTATCTTCACAGAATAAAACACAGCTAGAATCAATGCTCAATAATAGGCAACACCAAGGAAGTACCATCAACATGGATGATTATCTAACTAAAACTAAGTAGCACTTAAGGGAGAATCATATAAATCACAATATATGACTCACGGGCGTGCTTGACACCAACGTATGGATATTCCAATTACTGCTAAACAATTATAGGGCAAGTAATACTAATTCTAGTCAATTAAGAAGTTTATGAAGAAAATATAGCATGCTAGTAAAGGAGGTAAAATACTCAGTTAAGTCAATTAAGATCAAATAGCCAACGAAGGAATCCAATAGCAAGTAATTCTAGTTTAAGCAGGAAAGGATGAAATTAACAACCAAGGATTCAAATGTAACAATTACAATTTATACACAGGTAACTAAGAACCTACGAATCCTAAAAGTTCAATCTATTAGAAAATAAGTCCGAGTACGCACTCGTCATCTCGCATACACGGACTACAATCAACAAAGAAGACTTAATCCTAAGGGGTATTTCCCCCCACACAAGGTTAGGCAAGATACTTACCTCAAAGACGACATTCCGGTACTCAAAAGTAGACTTCAGGGGCGAAAAGGCCTCCGTACGACTCAAAATCAACTAAAATAACTTCAAAGTACACATAAAACGTATAAGGAATGATTCCGAATAATAAAGTTCTAATCTTTACAAAATTATGAAAATCGACCCAAAGGTCGACCCCCGAGCCCGCACCTCGGAACCTGACAAATTTCACATAATACAATTACCCATTCCGATAAGAGTTCACCCATAATAAATTTATCCATTTCCGATAACATTTGGTCATTCAAATCATGATTTTACATTTTAGAAGTTTTCTTTCAAAACCCACAATTCCCTCAACCCAAAAAACAAATTAAATGATAAAAACAAGAACTAATTCACGAAATATAATTAATTATAGTGGAAGAACACTTACCCATTAGATTTGTGTGAAAACCTCCTCAAAGAATCGCCCAAAATCGAGCTCTAGAAGTCAAAATATGACAAAAATGGTGAAACCCCCGATTTTGCAAACTTATATTCTGCCTAGGTGTTCTGTGAATCGCGATCAGGGGAACCGAGGCGCGGTCGCGTAGAAGGAAATGGTTGCTGGTGTAAGATGTGCTCCATGATCGCGGAAAATCTTATGTGATCGCGTATAAGGAGAATCTTATGCGATCGCATATAAGGGGCAGTCAAAATCTGTGATCGCGGATGGAGTCATGCGAATGCGGAGAGTAATGGGTGCCAGTGCCTAAGGTCTGGTCTCTACTACGCAAACGCGGAAAAGATGATGTGATCACGATACAGAATATTATGGAGTCACGCGATCGTGAGTGCCTTTATGCGAACGCAAACTTTTTAGGCGACCGGTGGGGACACATCGCGATCATGAAGGAATCACTGCGATCGCAATCAAGGAAAACGAGCAGGGCAAACAGTACACTATGCGATTGTGGCTTGGGCTACGCGATCGCGAAAGAGGGCAATAGACACTAGAAACAGCAGTTTGAAAATGAAAGAAAATGGCACGAAGCCCATCCAAAATGCACCCGAGGCCCCCGGGACCCCGGCTAATCACACAAACAAGTCTTATAACCTAATACGGACTCGCTCGAGGTTTCAAAACACCTAAAACAACACCAAAACGACGAATCAAACCCAGAATCAAACTTATGAATTTTCAAAACTTCAAATATCAAGACTCGCGTCGAAACCTATCAATTTAACCCGGAATGACGCAAAATTTTGCAGACAAGCCACAATTAACACAACGGACTTACATCCATTCCCGAAATTCCATCCCTAGCCCGATATCAAAATTTCACCTCGGCCGAAATCGCCGAAATTCTATCTTTCACCAAAATACCTCAAATCCATATACGGACCTCCAAAACCTATTCCGGACAAGAGCCTAAGTCAAAAATCATCATACGAAGCTATTTGAATTAACCAAAACTCATTCCGAGGCCGTTAACACAAAATTCAAACCTCCGGTCTACTTCCATCACTTAAGCTTCCAAAGCTGAAATGTTTCTCCCAATTCGACTCTGGATTATTCGGTAACTGAATCTAACCACGTACACAAGTCGATATACACAATGTGGAGTTGTTTATGACCTTATACCACCGAACAAAGCTTAATTTCCCAAAACGACCGGTCGGGTCGTTACATTCTCCCCCTCTTAAAAAAACGTTCGACCTTGAACATGCCAAGATTCACCTTGAACTCATCCAATCACTGATTGTACACTTCTAACACATACTCGCGGGTGATACCATGTCACCCCAACCCACATAATCCTGATGAAACAATCACAACTGCAATATAGCCTTCACATAACCACTGATAAGCCTCATACCTCTACTTCTCATCCGCTACTCACTTCTCAAAATACCCGATTCTAAATTAATATCCGGCATTAGCCTCAACAAGCTGCATCAACTCCTGACTACACCCATAAGGCACGACCACACAACTTAGCACATCACACATAGGCTCAATCAATACTTTTGATCACAATAGCTGCCAAAAATCGACTCAACATTGACAATTAGCCTCACATCTGAAAGAACTCTTTTCCAAACCCCATAATACTGATAATGACACAATAAATATTAAGACTTAATTATTAAGCACCCGAATCACCAGGCCACAACTATTACCACCAGGCATATATCCCGCAAGCTAAAACTAATGGAGCACATAACGAGAATGACTGAATATGAATATAGAAACATATAAAGGAACTACCAAACAAGCCTGTAGGCATAACTCTCTATCAATACTGACTTACTAAAAGAAATATAACAAGGAAGAAGTAAAGCATATAAACAATTCACTAGGATTCCATCCTGATAAAATTTCCACCGCGGTACTTAGCACGGTCAAAACATATCGAATCACAAATATCACGAGGCTCTCATCCTCAAATCTGAATCACATACTTAAAATATAGCATATCAACAAAAATTCTTCCACTAATTCATCTCATCTGATAAAATCATAACGCTAGCTAAACTCATATCTCGATGGAGTATCAAATCACAACTCGTAAACAAAATACTTAGGAAAATCACATAAAGCTTACCATGAAGAACAACAATGACTCCCTTCCAGTTTCACTACTATCAAGAATGAATAAAACAATGATAGACACATGCTACTACTCATAGAATCTCCCAATAGGATACAAAACAAAATGGAATGAAAAACATGACACTCACCCAAAAATAAAACAACAGATAAGGGAACTCGTCCCGACCAGCAGAACTATAATGAAATACAATAGGTGCTCCTCTGTAACACATTAAAACATACCTGAGTGATGATATCTGGCACAACGGCCTATAGTTTACTATGTGAAACACATCAATAGGTCGGGCCTCCCCCTATTGGGCACCCTCTACTCACCTGAATACCCTGTTATAACACACCTGCCTGAATCCTGGAACAAACTCTCACCTTGTGGATACCATCTCCACACTGAAAAGAATCTCTCTAGCGACGTGGCTGTGGAAAACATACAACACGAATTCTCTGAGACCCACGAGTACCTGAAATCCCATGCGAAGTTGGTGATGAAAGCTACACTAGCTGACCCACAAAACCTTTACCGTGTTGTACCTTTCCTCCATAATAAGGACCGGTAGATTCCTCTGGTCTACGAGGCCTCCTTGAACTCTCTCCCTGATCTCGTCTGTCCTTTCGCTACCGGTCCCACATGATCTCTCACCGGCGAGCGACCCCTACTAACTGCTGAAACGAGGCATCCTACTCTATATCTCGAGCCCCGCTGAACCGAATATCATGTTTGAATCTCTCAATGACTCTACGGACTCATCTCCTAGCTGAAGCAACCAAGTGAGGTACACAACTGGCCAATTCATTGAATCTAATGGCATACTCCACTAGTGACATAGCGCTCAGATGCAACTTCTCAAACTCTGCACGTCGTACATCCTGAAGGAACGGATGTGCAACTTCCCTCAAAACATCTCAGAAAACTTAATCCACGCTAGTGAAGCTAACTCAGCCAGGTTACCCCAACTCATATGCAGTCACCTTTGATCAACCCACTACTCTGAACCTGAGACGTGACAAAAGAAATCCTGCTCGTTTCTACAATACCCAAAGTACGAAGAATATAGTGACACTCCTCCAGGAAACCCTGGGTACCATCTGCCGCCCATCCACTGAAAGATATGAGGGTGGTACTTCCAGTACCTCTCAAGTCCAAGGTATTCTTCCTCCAATGCTGCTACCTTAACCACGACTGAACTGACATGTCGGGCTGTCATGACAACTGGTACCTGACCCACATGATCTCACTGCTGTGGAGTGTGGACGGTGGGAGTCTGAACTCCTCCCCTGATCTGTGGAATAGCCGGTGGTCTAGAATCAATACCACTAGAATCAATGTACCAATCGTACTTGAGAATTGTGCTCAGGTCTCCTGAAGTCCGGGGTAGCAACATGCACCTCGAGTACCTGTCCCCCCAACTAGAACTACTGGTGGCTCCTCGACGGTTGTACTGGTAGGCATCTTAAATGCAGTACCTGTTCCTCGTCAGCCTCTGTCTCTGACTCTTGCGACATTTGCTTCGGGGTAACATCATCAGGAGCCAAAGTTCCTTTCCTCACCATCGAAGAGAGAGTGGAACAATGATTTCAAACTTAAAGACCAATGAACTCGCACGATCGGAGTGAAGGAAGTGAAATTGTCCTAATAGTTCCGTAGCCCCTTAAAGATAAGTACAGACGTCTCCGTACCGATCCGCAAGCCTCTACTAAACTCGTTTATGACTCGTAGCACCTATGAACCTAGAGCTCTGATACCAACTTGTCTCGACCCAAATTTCCCTCTGTTTGGGTATCGTGATGGCACCTAGTCGTAGGGACTAGGTAAGCCTAACATTTTCACTAAACAACAAAAATAATAAAGGAAATATAATAGTCTCGATATAGAAATATTGACAAAGTTTAAAATTTCCCAAAACCCGATAAATACAAGTCATAAGCTCTACGAATTTACTCAAAACCTCTAATAACCATTGTTCGGAATGAATACAACATGGTATGAATAATAAATACAAGAAGGTGACTCTGAAGCCTGTGAACGCAGCAGCAGGTTACCTTCAGTCTACTCCTCAAAGATCCACGCAGCTAATATCAACAATTTACTGGGTCTGCACACAAAAATGCACAGAAGTATAGTATGAGCACACCAAAGCGGTGCCCAGTAAGTATCAAGACTAACCTCGACTGAAGTGGTGACGAGGACTAGTTAAGACACCACTAGTCTAACAAGTAAAAATGCAAAAATATAAAAATGACCGAAACATAATATCTATCTAAAGAGTTTTCGATATAATTAACGGTATGACAGAATAATACGGAAGAAATTACAGCAAATAAATCAATAGACATCATAATGGAAATACGCAAAGTGGATGGAAAGAATGCAAGCCAAATGTCGGGAAATCACAACCGAATAAAAACACTAGTAACTCAGCACCGCATCAATTTATTCACATCAGGCCGTAGCCAATAAACTCAATAAAACTAGTCAAACCTTCGAGTGAAAACCTTTAAATCGTGAGTTTATATCGAAACCTTTAAAGGTATAATCATTTCGGAATAGAGAAAATCTTCTTTGAAACATAATTTCTCTGAATGTATATTTATATATCTTTGTAAAGAGAAATCTTTAAAACATAGTTCCTTCAAAATATGTGGCGTTCGAATATACTATCCCAATAACTTCTATTTCAAATATCATTTTTTCTGCAAGACAAATAGTTTCCAATATATATATATATATACGTATCTTTCGGTACAAATCTCCTCAATGATTAAACCCCCGGAACTCAGTCCGTAACTCAGAATTTGTCATACAATGCAGTACAGGGGGAAAGCTTCCGGAATACATCTGTAGTCCCAATTTAAATATGCGATGCACTACATGGAGAAAGCTTCCGGAATCTCGTCCGTAGTCCGAATTTAAATATGCAATCCAGTACAAGGGATAGCTCCCGGAATCTCGTCTGTAGTCCCAATTTAAATATTCAATGCAGTACAGGAATAGCAACCACGTCAAGACAGAAACATCGTACAACACCAAAACACTTACAAGGCAACAAAACATAGAAATACTATGTACGACGGCCAATCAAATCAAGAACTTAAGTCACCAGCACAGTAGAACTCATTCACGAGGAAGAACCACCGAAATGAAATAATGAGCGTAAAGAACACAGTTTAACCAGAGAGAAATAAGACATAACAACATATCCATAATATTCAGGTCAACCATCAGAAACCAAATCATCCCGGCAAGGGAGAACAACTATAACCAATTTCTCCTAAAAAATTAGCTTCACAGAATAAAACCCAGCTTGAATCAATGCTCAATAATAGGCAACACCAAAAAAGTACCATCAACATGGATGATTATCTAATTAAAACTAAGTAGCACTTAAGGGAGAATCGTATATATAACAATATACGACTCTCGGGCATGCTTGACACCAACGTATGGATATTCCAATTACTGCTAAACTATAAGGCAAGTAATACTAATTCTAGTCAATTAGGCAGTTTATGAATAAAATACAACATGCTAGTAAAGGAGGTAAAATACTTAGTTAAGTCAATTAAAATCAAATAGCCAACGAAGGAATCCAAAACCAAGTAATTCTAGTTTAAGCAGGAAAGGATGAAATTAACAACCAAGGATTCAAATGTAACAATTCCAATTTATACACAGGTAACATAAGAACCTACGAATCATAAAAGTTCAATCTATTAGCAAATAAGTCCGAGTACGCACTCGTCACCTCGCATACACGGACTACAATCAACAAAGAAGACTCAATCCTAAGGGGTATTTGCCCCCACATAAAGTTAGGCAAGATACTTCCCTCAAAGACGACAATCTGGTACTCAAAAGTAGACTTCTCGGGTGAAAAGGCCTCCGTACGGCTCAAAATCAACTAAAACAACTTTAAAGTACACATAAAACGTATAAGGAATGATTCCGAATAATAAAGTTCCAATCTTTAAAAAATTATGAAAATCGACCCAAAAGTCGACCCCCAGGCCCGCACCTCGGAACCCGACAAATTTTACATAATACAATTACCCATTCTGATACGAGTTCACCCATACTAAATTTATCCAATTCCGATAACATTTGGTATTTCAAATCATGATTTACATTTTAGAAGTTTTCTTTCAAACCCACAATTCCCTCAACCCAAAAAAAAATTAAATGATACAAACAAGAACTAATTCACGAAATATAATTAATTATAGTGGAAGAACACTTACCCATTAGATTTGTGTGAAAACCCCTCAAAGAATCGCCAAAAACCGAGCTCTAGAAGGCAAAATATGACAAAAATGGTGAAACCCCCGATTTTGCAAGCTTATATTTTGCCTATGTGTTCTGTGAATCGTGATCGGGGGAACCGAGGCGCGGTCGCGCAGAAGGAAATGGTTGCTAGTGTAAGATGTGCGCCGCGATCGCGGAGAATATTATGCGATCACGTATAAGGGGCAGGTTGGCTTCTGCGATCGCTGATGGAGTCATGCGAATGCGGAGAGTAATGGGTTCCAGTGCCTAAGGCCTGGTCTCTATTACGCGAACGCAGTAAAGAGGATGTGATCGCGATGCGGAATATTATGGAGTCACGCGATCGCGAGGGCCTTTATACGAACGCGATGAAGAATTTTTTTAGGCGACCAGTAGGGACACATCGCGATCACGAAGGAATCACTATGATCGCGATCAAGGGAAATGGGTGGGGCAAACAGTACACTATGCGATCGCGGCTTGGGCTACGCGATCGCGAAAGAGGGCAACAGACACAAGAAACATCAGTTCGAAAATGGAAGAAAACGGCACGAAGCCCATATGAAATGCACCCGAGGCCCCCGTGACCCCGACTAATCACATAAACAAGTCTTATAACCTTACACGGACTCGCTCGAGGTTTCAAAACACCTAAAACCACCCCAAACCGACGAATCAAACTTAGGAATTTTCAAAACTTCAAATATCAAGACTCGTGTCGAAACCTATCAATTCAACCCGGAATGACGCTAAATATTGCAGACAAGCCACAATTAACACAACGGACCTACATCCATTCCCGACATTCTATCCCGAGCCCGATATTAAATTTTACGTATCTGCCGAAATCGCTGAAATTCTAACTTTCACCAAAATACCTCAAATCCATATACGGTCCTCCAAAACCAATTCAGGACAAGCGGCTAAGTCCAAAATCATCATACGTTGATATTGGAATTAACCAAAACTCATTTCAAGGCCTTTTACACAAAAGTCAAACCTCCGGTCTACTTCCATCACTTAAGCTTCCAAAGCTGAAATATTTCTCCCAATTGGACTCCGGATTATCCGGTAACTAAATCTAACCATGCACACATGTCGATATACACAATGTGGAGCTGTTTATGACCTTATACCACCGAATGGAGCTTAAATTCCCAAAACAACCGGTCGGGTCGTTACATTCTCCCCTTCTTAAACAAACATTCGTCCTCGAACGTGCCAAGATTCACCTTGAACTCATCCAATCACTGATCGTACACTTCTAACACATACTCACGGGTGATCCCACGTCACCCCAACCCATATAAGCCTGATGATACATTCACAACTGCAATATAGCTTTCACATAACCACTGATAAGCCTCATACCTCTACTTCTCATCTTCTACTCACTTCTCAAAATACCCGATTCTCAATTCATATCCGGCATTAGCCTCAAGCAGCTGCATCAACTCCTGACTACACCCATAAGGCACGACCACACAACTTAGCACATCACACATAGGCTTAATCAATACTTTTGATCACAATAGCTGCCCGAAATCGACTCAACATTGACAATTAGCCTCACATCTGAAAGAACTCTGTTCCAAACCCCATAATACTGATAATGACATAATAAACATTAAGACTAAATTATTAAACCACCGAATCGCCAGGCCACAACTATTACCACCAGGCACACATCCCGCAAGCTAAAACTAATGGAGCACGTAACGAGAATGACTGAATATGAATATAGAAACATATAAAGGAACTACCAAACGAGCACGTAGGCATAACTCTCTATCAATACTGACTTACTAAAAGAAATATAACAAGGAAGAAGCAAAGCATATGAAAAATTCACTAGGATTCCATCCTGATAACATTTCCACCGCGGTACTTAGCCCGGTCCAAACATATCGAATCACGAGGATCTCATCCTCAAATCTGAATCACATACCGAAAATATAGCATATCAACAGAAATTCCTCCAATAATTCATCTCATCTGACAAAATCATAACGCTTGCTAAACTCATATATCGATGGAGTATCAAATCACAATTCGTAAACAAAATACTTAGGAAAATCACATAAAGCTTACCACGAAGAACAACAAGGAATCCCTTCAAGTTTCACTACTATCAAGAATGAATAAAACAACGATAGAAACGGCCTACTACTCATAGAATCTCCCAATAGGATCAAACACAAAATGGAATGCAAAACATGAAACTCACCCAAAAATGAAACAACAGATAAGGGAACTCGTTCCGACCAGTAGAAGTATAATGAAATACAATTGGTGCTCCTCTGTAACACATCAAAACATACCTCGGTGATGATATCTGGCACAACGGCCTATAGTTTACTATGTGAAACACATTAATAGGTCGGGCCTCCCCCTATTGGGCGCCCTCTACTCACTTGAATACCCTGTTAATACACACCTACCTGAATCCTGGAAAATTCTCTCACCCTGTGGATACCATCTCCACAATGAAAAGAATCTCTCTACCGACGTTGTTGTGGAAAATATACAACATGAATCCTCTGAAACCCACGAGTACCTGAAATCCCATGCGAAGTTGGTGATGAAAGCTGCACTGGCTGACCCACAAAACCATTACCGTGTCTTACCTTGCCTCCATAATAAGGACCGATAGATTCCTCCGGTCTACGGGGCCTCCTTGCCTCCCTGATCTCGTCTGTCCTCTCGCTCCCGGTCCCACATGATCTCTCACCGGCGAGCGATCCGTACTACCTGCTGAAACGAGGCATCAATACTCTATATGTCGAGCCCCGCTGAACCGAATATCTTGTCTGAATCTCTCAATGACTCTACGGACTCATCTCCTAACTGAAGCAACCAAGTGAGGTACACAACTGACCAATTCATTGAATCTAACGGCATACTCCACTAGTGACATGGCGCCCTGACGCAACTTCTCAAACTCCGCGCGCCGTACATCCCGAAGGAACAGAGGTGAAACTTCCCTCAAAACATCCCCGAAAATAGAATCCACGCTAGTGAAGCTAACTCGGCCAGGTTACCCAAACTCATTTGTAGTGACCCCTGATCAACCCACTACTCTGAACCTGAGACGTGACAAAAGCAATCCCGCTCGTCTCCACAATACCTGAAGTACGAAGAATATAGTGACACTCCTACAGGAAACCCTGGGCACCATCTGTCGCCCATCCACTGAAAGATAGTAGGGTGGTACTTCCAGTACCTCTCAAGTCCAAGGTATTCTTACTCCGATGTTGCTACCTTAACCACGACTGAACTGAACCCACATGTTGGGATGTCATGAAAACTTGTACCTGACCCACATGATCTCATTGCTCTGGAGTGTAGACGGTGGGAGTCTTAACTCCTCCCCTGATCTGTGGAATAGCCGGTGGTCTAGAATCAATCCCACCAAAATCAATGTACCAATCGTACTTGAGAATTGTGCTCAGGTCTCTTGAAGTCCGGGGTAGCCACATGCACCTCGAGTACCTGTCCCCCAAACTAGAACTACTGGCGGCTCCTCGACGGCTGTACTGGTAGGCATCTTAAATGCGGTACGTGTTCCTCGTCGGCCTCTTTCTCTCACTCTTGCGACATTTGCTTCGGGGTAACATCATCAGGAGCCGAAGTTCATGTTCTCACCATCAAAGAGACAGTGGAACGATGATTTCAAACTTAAAGACCAATAAACTCGCACGATAGGAGTCAAGGAAGTGAAATTGTCCTAATAGTTCCGTAGCCTCTTAAAGATAAGTACGGACGTCTCCGTACCGATACGCAAGCCTCTACTAAACTCGCTTATGACTCGTAGCACCTATGAACCTAGAACTCTGATACCAACTTGGCACGACCCAAATTTCCCTCTATTGGGTATCGTGATGGCACCTAGTCTTAGGGACTAGGTAAGCCTAACATTTATACTAAACAACAAAAATAATAAAGGAAATATAACAGTCTCGATATAGAAATCTTGACAGAGTTTACAATTTCCCAAAACCTGATTAATAAAAGTTATAAGCTCTACGAATTTACTCAAAACCTCTAATTACCATTGTTCGGAATGAATACAATAGGGTATGAATAATAAATACAAGAAGGTGACTCTGAAGCCTGCGAACGCAGCAGCAGGTTACCTTGAGTCTCCTCTTCAAAGATCCACGCAGCTAATATCAACAATTACCTGGGTCTGCATACAAAAATGCGCAGAAGTATAGTATGAGCACACCACAGCGGTGCCCAGTAAGTATCAAGACTAACCTTGGCTGAAGTAGTGACGAGGACAAGTCAAGACACCACTGGTCTAACAAGTAAAAAGGCATCAATATAAAAATGACCGAAACATAATATCTATCTAAAGAGTTTTCGATATAATTAACAGTATAACAGAATAATACGGAAGAAATTACAGCAAATAAATCAACAGACAGCATAAAAGAAATACGCAAAGAGGATGGAAAGAATGCAAGCCAAATGTCGGGAAATCAAAACCCAATAAAAACACTAGTAACTCAGCACTGCATCAATTTATTCACATCAGGCCTTAGCAAATAAACACAATTAAACTGGTCAAACCTTCGAGTGAAAACCTTTAAATCATGAGTTTATATCGAAACCTTTAAAGGTATAATCATTTCGGAATAGAAAAATCTTCTTTGAAAGATACTTTCTCTGAATGTATATTTATATATCTTTGTAAAGAGAAATCTTTAAAACATAGTTCCTTCAAAATATGTTGCGTTCGAATATACTTTCCCAGTAACTTCTATTTCAAATATCATTTTTCTGCAACGCAAATACTTTCCAATATATATATATATATATATATATATATATATATATGTATGTATGTATATATATATATATATATATATATATATATATATGTATGTATGTATCTTTCGGTCCAAATCTCCTCAATGATAAAACCACCGGAACTCATTCTGTAACTCAGAATTTGTCATACAATGCAGTACAGGGGGAAAGCTCCCGGAATACGTCTGTAGTCCCAATTTAAATATGCGATGCACTACAGGGGGAAAGCTCCCGGAATCTCGTCCGTAGTCCCAATTTAAAAATGCAATGCAGTACAAGGGATAGCTCCCAGAATCTTGTCTGTAGTCCCAATTTAAATATGCAATGCAGTACATGAATAGCAACCACGTCAAGATAGAAACATCGTACAACACCAAAACACTCACAAGGCAACAAAAAATAGAAATGCTTNAATAAATACAAGAAGGTGACTCTGAAGCCTGCGAACGCAGCAGCAGGTTACCTTGAGTCTCCTCTTCAAAGATCCACGCAGCTAATATCAACAATTACCTGGGTCTGCATACAAAAATGCGCAGAAGTATAGTATGAGCACACCACAGCGGTGCCCAGTAAGTATCAAGACTAACCTTGGCTGAAGTAGTGACGAGGACAAGTCAAGACACCACTGGTCTAACAAGTAAAAAGGCATCAATATAAAAATGACCGAAACATAATATCTATCTAAAGAGTTTTCGATATAATTAACAGTATAACAGAATAATACGGAAGAAATTACAGCAAATAAATCAACAGACAGCATAAAAGAAATACGCAAAGAGGATGGAAAGAATGCAAGCCAAATGTCGGGAAATCAAAACCCAATAAAAACACTAGTAACTCAGCACTGCATCAATTTATTCACATCAGGCCTTAGCAAATAAACACAATTAAACTGGTCAAACCTTCGAGTGAAAACCTTTAAATCATGAGTTTATATCGAAACCTTTAAAGGTATAATCATTTCGGAATAGAAAAATCTTCTTTGAAAGATACTTTCTCTGAATGTATATTTATATATCTTTGTAAAGAGAAATCTTTAAAACATAGTTCCTTCAAAATATGTTGCGTTCGAATATACTTTCCCAGTAACTTCTATTTCAAATATCATTTTTCTGCAACGCAAATACTTTCCAATATATATATATATATATATATATATATATATATATGTATGTATGTATCTTTCGGTCCAAATCTCCTCAATGATAAAACCACCGGAACTCATTCTGTAACTCAGAATTTGTCATACAATGCAGTACAGGGGGAAAGCTCCCGGAATACGTCTGTAGTCCCAATTTAAATATGCGATGCACTACAGGGGGAAAGCTCCCGGAATCTCGTCCGTAGTCCCAATTTAAAAATGCAATGCAGTACAAGGGATAGCTCCCAGAATCTTGTCTGTAGTCCCAATTTAAATATGCAATGCAGTACATGAATAGCAACCACGTCAAGATAGAAACATCGTACAACACCAAAACACTCACAAGGCAACAAAAAATAGAAATGCTTTGTACGACGGCCAATCAAATCAAGAACTTAAGTCACCAACACAGTAGAACTCATTCACGAGGAATAACCACCAAAAGAAAATAATGAGCGTAAAGAACACAGCTTAACCAGAGAGAAATAAGACATAACAACATATCCATAATATTCAGTTCAACCATCAGAAACCAAATCATCCTCGCAAGGGAGAACAACTATAACCAATTTCGCCTAAACAATTAGCTTCACAGAATAAAACCCAGCTTGAAACAATGCTCAATAATAGGCAACACCAAGGAAGTACCATCAACATGGATGATTATCTAACTAAAACTAAGTAGCACTTAAAGGAGAATCATATATGTCACAATATAAAACTCTCGGGCATGCTTGGCACCAACGTATGGATATTCCAATTACTGCTAAACAATTATAGGGCAAGTAATATTAATTCTAGTCAATTAGGCAGTTTATGAAGAAAATATAGCATGCTAGTAAATGAGGTAAAATACTCAGTTAAGTCAATTAAGATCAAATAGCCAACGAAGGAATCCAAAAGCAAGTAATTCTAGTTTAAGCAGGAAAGGATGAAATTAACAACTAAGGATTCGAATGTAACAATTCCAATTTATACACAGGTAACTTAAGAACCTACGAATACTAAAAGGTAAATCTATTAGTAAATAAGTCTGAGTACGCACTCGTCAATTTGCATACACGATCTACAATCAACAAAGAGAACTCAATCCTAAGGGGTAGTTCCCCCCACACAAGGTTAGGCAAGATACTTACCTCAAAAACGACAATCGTGTACTCAAAAGTGGACTTCTCGAGTGAAAAGGCCTCCGAGCGGCTCAAAATCAACCAAAACAACCTCAAAGTACACATAAAACATATAAGGAATGATTCTGAATAATAAAGTTCCAATCTTTACAAAAATCGACCCAAAAGTTGACCCCCGTGACCGTACCTCGAAACTCGACAAATTTTACAAAATCCAATTATCCATTCCGATACAAGTTCACCCATACTAAATTTATCCAATTCCGATAACATTTGGTCTTTCAAATCATGATTTTACATTTTAGAAGTTTTCTTTCAAATCCCACAATTCCCTCAACCCAAAACACAAATTAAATGATAGAAACAAGAACTAATTCACGAAATATAATTAATTATAGTGGAAGAATACTTACCCATTAGATTTGTGTGAAAACGCTCAAAGAATAGCCAAAACCCGAGCTCTAGAAGTCAAAATATGATAAAAATGGTGAAACCACCAATTTTGCAAACTTATATTCTGCCCAGGTGTTCTTTGAATTGCGATCGCGAGAACCGAGGCGCGATCGCGTAGAAGGAAATGGTTGCTGGTGTAATATGCGCTCCGCGATCGCGGAGAATCTTATGTGATCGCGTATAAGGGGCAGGTTGGCTTCTACGATCATAGATAGAGTCATGTGAACGCGGAGACTAACGGGTGCCAGTGCCTAACGCCTGGTCTCTACTACGCGAACGCGGGAAAGAGGATGCGATCGCGATGCGGAATATTATGGAGTCACGCGATCGCGAGGGCCTTTATGCGAACGCGATGAAGAAATTTTTTAGGCGACCAGCAGGGACACATCGCGATCGCGACGGAATCACTACAATCGCGATCAAGGAAAATGGGCGGGGCAAACAGGACACTACGCGATCGCGGCTTGGGCCACGCGATCGTGAAAGAGGGCAACAGACACCAGAAATGCACCCGAGGCCCCCGGGACCCCGACTAATAACATAAACAAGTATTATACCCAATTCGGACTCGCTCGAGGTTTCAAAAGACCTAAAACCACACCAAACCGACGAATCAAACCAAAAATCAAACTTATGAATTTTCAAAACTTCAAATATCAAGACTCGCGTCGAAACCTATCAATTCGACCCGGAATGACGCCAAATTTTGCAGACAAGCCACGATTAACGCAATAGACCTACATCCATTCCCAGAATTCCATCCTGATCCCGATATCAAAATATCATCTAACAGCCGAAATCACCGAAATTCTAACTTTCGCCAAAATACCTCAAATCCCTCTACGGACCTCCAAAACCAATTACGGAAACGCGCCTAAGTCTAAAATCATCATACGAAGCTGTTGGCATTAACCAAAACTCCTTCCGATGTCTTTTACATAAAAGTCAAACCTCTGGTCAACTTTCATCACTTAAGCTTCCAAAGGTGAAATGTTTCTCCCAATTCGACTCCGGATTATCCTGTAACTGAATCTAACAACGCACGCATGTCGATATACATAATGTGGAGCTTTTTATGACCTTATACCACCGAACGAATCTTAAATTCCCGAAACGACCGGTCGGGTCATTATAAAACAAGATAAAATTGAGGAAATTGAGTTCTTACGACTGAGCTGTACCACACGATCTAGAGTAAGAAGAAAGAGTAACAATCCTAAAAGCCATGTAGCCTCTTGCTTATAAGTGTTGTGCACAACACACCCATAAACAAGACTCTACTTGACACGGCTCATAGACAACCCCTAGGACAGACCTGCTCTGATACCAAGTTTGTCACGACCCAAACTGGAGGATCATGACTAGCACCCGGGCCATACTTGCCGAGCACCAACGTACATTTTATCTAACCTTCTTATTATCTTTAAGGGCCGACGAGATCAATATAAGTTCTAGATATGGATTATGAACACCAAACAATGAAAGATATTGGAATGAACATGCATAACATGGGATAACAAGACTGCCAAGAAACTACTTGTAAGTTAGGAGCTACCACGCTTCCATGAAAGACTATACAACAAAAATCATCCGACAAGGCATACCAAACTATACATAAGCCGACACCTGTCTATGAGTCTCTAAAGTAGCATAAGTAATGCAACATAGCCGGAACAGGGCCCCGACATACCCATAATATCAATAACAAAAATGCATACCAAGACAACGGTAAGTCCGGAGAAGGGATCTCGCCTATAACCATTGAACTGGAAAGCCTACTGTGGTGGGGGAGATGTGTCTACCTGTCTATCAGGACCTACAGCACGACATGCATCGTCCACAAATAAAAAGGACGTCAGTACGAATAAAATACTGAGTATGTAAGGCAGGAAAGCATAAGTAAGAACAGTAATGTAAACGGGGATAGAGAATATACAACCTGTAACATCTGGGTACCTTGAGGGCTACTGACATGAAATGCGTGATAAATACATATATATACATAAACCTTTAAAACATCCGCCTATGTGGGCATCATCATCATAATATCTTACCCGACCATAATAGGCTCGGTAAAATGTACCCGGCCACGTGGAGCTCGGTAAAACCCACCTGATCAGTGGTTGAACAATAGGTGCCATACCCGGTCGACTATAGCGCAACTCGGTAGAGTAAAATAGATACGTATATATTCAATGCATGCAGGACTTAATTGAATAATATTCTGAACCTTTCGGAGTGACATAAGGTTGATATTCTCCGTACACATTATTAAGATTAACTCTTCATCAAGAATCGTATAAGAATCATGAAGTACCAACAACATTGATAACATAAGAATAAGATAAGCAACCTCAACATCAATTGTTCCATAAGAAGGAAAACAATGTAAGTACTACTAACTTCTAAGAGTACAGTATCTTTGGAAGCTCGTTCATTGGATTATGTACAATCGGAGTCGTGCAAAAGAAGGAAATGGATAGCCTCACATACCTTGTATATACTGCCCTAACCTCAAGCTACGCATATGTCACAACTCTGTAATATACAATAAGAGAAACGACACTATCATTATCGTTTAAGCGTCATAACAATTATGTATCGACCACAACCTATTTTACGATGAAACGGACAACACATACCCTATATATATGACTTCACACAAGTCAAAACAATCACCAAACAGCCAAAACAAAATCAATAATAATCATATTGAGCCTCCCAAAACAGTCCACACACAACCTAATCACTTCATACATAAGACGACCACCATAGTCGTGTCAAATGACCCAAAAATGTTACAACGAACGACAACCTCACAACAATACATCTATATGGTGTTTCTCAAAACCATTCCTCCTCCAAAACTCTACAAAACAGTAGTAAAACAAGAAGCCTAACAGCAACACAAAATAGTCAATAAAACAGTCCGTTACAAGTCAAATAACTCGAACTCACGGCTTCCGTTCACTATCCCGTGAGTTCTATGTATTAGGAAAAACATTTATCAACCTTCCTTGATATTTAAACACTTAAATACCGATATTAGACGTTTCTAAACTATGAAGTACCTTCCAAAACTCTAACTACAAAGAAAAAGGAGAGGCGGTATAATGACACTTACGCCGTAGGGATCGTTTTGATGTTCTTGCTTCTCGCTTTCATACCCGGGATGATAATCCTCTTTGAAACCCTAGAAGAGAGCTTAAGGATATGTTTATGGGGATTCTCTGTCGTGTTATACTGAAAAATGAAGAGAAAACCGACCTAAGACATATATATATCAACTTTGGAAAAGTCAAAGTGGTGCTAGCTTTGCACCCTAGGATTAGTCCATCTTCCGACGCTTATATCTTTTTATCCTAATTACTTATGAACGAAAAGTTAAGAGAGTTGGAAACTAAATTCCAAGATCTTAAATTTGGTATATAATATGTCTCAATAAGACCTAATATAACACATGAAGTGTATTTCTCAAAAAGCTCTAGTGATCAACCTACTTGTAACTTATGATGTCTGCGCAGTCTCGCGAAACTGCAAATATCTCTCTACTCCTATGTCGTATGGATGAACGGTTTAATGAGTTGGATATAGACTCGTAGATAATCAATTTGGTTGGGAGATCATACAATAATTACAAGTATATTGGGACAAAATCTCAGTTATACTTGACCTAATTTTCAGCACATTATGAGTGTAACTTGTGAAGACCTTTGTCAACTTTTGTTCCACAACTTGCTTGACTTCAAAACGTAGAACACAACTATCATGTGATAAAAATTAACTCATAGAATAACCTCATTATCATGTAATGAACCATAGTCTCATCCTAAAGTACATGTTATAACATTCCAAACTCATCCACTTTCGACGAAACTTATTTTCTTCAATTGGTTTAGCTTCTAAGCTTTCCAACCCTCTTAGTACTCGTTATTAATGATCTTAAATATTTGTAACCTCCAAGGTAACATGATTAACTTACTTTATGTACTTTCGAAGATGATCTCATTTTAAAGCTTACATCAATTGACTTACGACGTACTCTCATGTACGAAAACATAGGGTGTAACATCGAGAAGGCATGGTGTTAGATTTCATGGATCGAGTCAGGTTCAATATAGAAAATGCACCGGATTTCTTCTTTATACAGAACCTCAAGAAGAAACCAACAGAGACTTTCTGCAAGTATGCTACTCGATGGAGGTCAGAAGCTGCAAAGGTCAGGACGGCATTAGAAGAAGAACATGTGAACAAATTCGTAAGTCGGAGCTCAGGATCAAAAATATATGAGAGGTTAATGGTCATTGAGAATCACAAGTTCTCCGATATCATCAAACTCGGGGAAAGGATCGAAGAAGGATTAAGAGCGGAATGGTAAACAATTTTAAGGCGTTTCGCGCCAATAACAAAGCATTACAATCGGGAGGCATATCGAAAAAGAAAGAGATAGGGGCAATGATGGTAGCCCAAGGTCCAAAATCTCCACTCATATACCAGACACCTCCACCCACATACCAACCTTCGCCTCCCAGATATCCTCAATCAGCTACCGCTTACCACAGTTATAACACTCAACCAACCTACTATAATTCCTTTCCGGCTCGTCCAAATTATCAAAAGCCTAGACCCAATTTCGACCACTGACCACCCAGACAGTACACCTCTATTGCTGAACCCATCGACCAGCTATATGAAAGATTAAAGGATGCTGGATATGTCACCCATATTCCCGTTGTGGCTATGGAAAACTCCTCCCAATGGGTCAACCCAAATAAGACATGTGCATACCATTCCGGCATGAAAGGACATACTATTGTTGAATATCGCACTCCGAAAGACAACATTCAGATGCTAATTGATACCAAAGTCATACAGGCGAAGGAAGCCGCACCCAATATTCGTAACATTCCCCTCCCAGATCATAGGGGTGAAGGAGTAAATGTGATAGAAACTGATGAAGAATGGGACCCCGAGGGGTCAATCGAGATTATTCGGGAAGGTGACGATTCTATGAAACCTGCAGTCACGCTCACTCCCATTGTGGTACAGATACAACCGCCAGTCAAAGTTGAAGTAGCCGCATCAGCCCCGTTTGAAATCGAAGTGACACCACCTACAACTACACCTACTCCATTTGAGGTGGAAGTAACCACACCTTTCATTGTGAAGGTGGTATCCACACCGCCCTTCAAATCCAAAGTCGTACCTTTGGGATTATTTTGTCGAAGCTAGGAGAAAAAGGAAAGCAAACATGGAAGAGTCTGGTGCTGCACAATGGATGACTAGAACTGGATGAATCTACACACCCGAAAATTTGGGCGGGAGAAGTAAGAAAGCTGCCACCAAACAACCCATCATCCAAACTGGTCTGAATGATCTTTGGAGGAACGTACAGGCAAGAGAATACTCTATTGTTGATAAACTGAACAAAACTCCCGCCAAGATATCCATCATGTTGCTGCTACGAAATTTCGAAGTGTGTACGAATGCTCTGATAAAAGTGTTGAATGAAGCATATGTACCCAAAAATATTACTAGCGGAGAAATGGACAACATAGTAGGTGAAGTGCTGGAGAGCCATAAGATCACCTTTCACGAAGACGAATTGCCACATGAAGGATTGAGCCATAGCAGAGCACTGCACATCATAGTGCAATGGGAGGATAAGCTAATTTCTAGGGTTTTGATAGACGGAGGGTCCAGCCATAACATTTGTTCGCTGACAACTCTGAAAAGGTTGCGCTAAGGAATTTGTTTTTAGAAGATAAAGATATGGATTGTAGTGTGATAGTGGAGGAGGAGGAGGAAGAAGGCCATACCATTCAAATGGTGGAGAAGGGAGTGTTTCTCAAGAACTTGACCACTACACCATCAAAGGCCCGACGAGTCCCGAGGTAGCATGGCTGCTAGCATCATTTATTTTTGAAAATAATTCTTCCTGATCATTTTTTTAAAACAATATTCGAAGTATTTCATTTTGAAAAAACATTGGTTGAGTTATTGAAAATCGCGTTGTTTAACATTTTAATATTTACCAATGGTTTGATGTTTTATTATTACAATTGTTTTTCATATATATCTCTTTAGACAGTGACTCAGAAGAAATAGAAGAAGAAGATGTGATACCTAAGGAAATTATCATAGAAGTTGAGAATTTTCAGAACAAGCCCAAGTCCAACTTGGAGGAAACCAAGATACTCAATTTAGGAGATTCTGAAAACATCAAGGAAACTCGCATAAGCATCCACTTGTCACCGTCAGAGAAGGAAGAATACACTCGTTTCCTGAAAGAATATGAGGATATTTTAACATGGTCATACGATGATATGACAAGATTGAGCACATTCATAGTGGCTCACAAGTTACCTACAAATTCAATGTGTCCACCATTGAAGCAGAAACTAAGAAAATTAAAACCATACATGAGCCTGAAAATCAAGGAGGAAGTCACCAAGCATATCAAAGCCAAAGTCCTCCGAGTAGTTGAGTACCCAACATGGTTGGCCAAGATCGTATAGGGTACAAATAAAGACGGGAAAGTCAGGGTGTGTGTTGATTATAGGGACTTAAACAAAGCATGTCCTAAGGACAATTTTCGACTACAAAATATACACATTCTGATCGACAATTTCGCTAAGCATGAACTCCAATCCTTTGTAGATTTATTCGCGGGTTATCATCAGATTTGGATGGACGAAGAGGACGCAGAGAAGACATCCTTCATAACACCATAGGGAGTATATTGCTACAAAACCATGTTGTTCGATCTGTATAATGTTGGGGCCACCTACATGAGGGCCATGACAACTATCTTCCATGATATGATACACAAGGAATTAGAGGTATATGTTGATGAAATTATCATCAAATCCAAGAAATCCATAGATCACATAGAACACTTGAGAAAGTTCTTTTACCGGCTATGAAAGTACAATCTAAAGCTGAATCCCGCAAATTGTGCATTCAGGGTTCCTACCGTAAATTTATTGGGATTCATCGTCAACCGCCGAGGAATAGAGTTAGACCCGTCAAAGGTTAAAGTTATCCAAGAATTACCACCACCAAAGAACAAGAAGGATGTGGTGAGTTTCTTGGGATGCCTCAATTACATTAGCCGCTTCATAGCACAGTCCACAGGATATATGAACTGATTTTTAAAAGGCTGAAGAAGGATGCCACAACCAGTTGGACCGAGGATTGTCAAAAGGCTTTTGAAAAAATCAAGGAATACTTGTCCACACCACCAGTCTTAGTCCCGCCAGAACCTGGTAGACCACTACTACTCTACCTCACAATGTTAGATTGGGCTTTCGGTTTCGTTTTGGGACAACATGACGTAACAGGAAGAAATGAGCAGGACATGTATTACTTGAGTAAGAAGTTCACACCTTATGAAGCACGACACTCTCTGCTGGAACACACTTGCTGTGCTCTAACCTGGATAGGTCAAAAATTGAGGCACTACTTCTATGCCTATAACATACCTTATATCGATGATGGATCCCCTGAAGCACATCTTTCAGAAGACTATGCCTACGAAGCTGACTATGGAAAGTATTGTTGACTGAGTTCGACATAATCTTTGTAACTAAGAAGGCAGTCAAAGGACAAGCGTTGGCAGATCATCTTGCCGAAAATCCTATAGGAGGGGAATATGAACCACTAAAAATGTATTTTCCTGACGGAGAAGTGTCATTCGTAGAAGAGGACATTGCTGAAGCCTACAACGGTTGGAGAATGTTTTCTGACGGAGCTGCAAATTTCAAGGGAGTCAGTATCGGAGCCGTATTGGTATCGGAAACCTGTTAGCATTATCCGATGTCCGCAAAACTAAGATTTTCGTGCACCAACAATATGGTAGAATATGAAGCCTACATATTAGGTCTCAATTTAGCTGTTGACATGAATGTTCAGGAGCTGCTGGTAATTAGTGACTCAGACCTGCTGGTACATCAGGTACAGGGAGAGTGGGCTACAAAAAACACCAAAATACTATCGTATCTATGTCAATCACGAGAAATAAAAAAGAGGTTCACAAAGATAGAATATCGGCATGTCCCAAGAATTCAGAATGCTTTTGCAAGCGCATTGGCCACCTTGCCCTCAATGATACAACATCCGAACAAGAGTTTCATCGACCCCATTCCGGTAAGAATCCATAATCAACTGGCATATTGTGCTCATGTCGAAGAAGAGGCAGATGGAAATCAATGGTTCCATGAAATCAAATAATATTTGGAAAAAGGAGAATACCAGGAGAAAGCAAACCACACGCAGAAATGCACACTTCGAAGATTGTCCAGTCATTTCTTCCAAAGCGGAGGAATTTTGTACAGAAGAACTCCTGATCTAGGACTATTAAGGTGTGCTGACGCCAAAGAAGCTTCCTAATTGCTCGAGGAGATACATGCCGGAACGTGCGGCCCACATATGAACGACTTTGTCCTAGCCAAGAAGAACTCAAGGCCGAATAATATTGTATAACTATGGAAACATATTGCATCTGATATGTCCAAAAATGCCACCAATGCCAGATACATGAAGACATGATACGGGTGCCGCCAAAGGAACTCAATGCAACAAGCACACCTTGGCCTTTTGCCGCATGGGGAATGGATTTCATCGGTCAAATCAAACCGACTGCTTCAACGGGCAAAGGTTCATTTTAGTGGCCATTGATTACTTCACTAAATAGGTTGAAGCTGCGTCCTACAAAGCTGTAACCAAGAAAGTCATCGCATATTTTGTCAGGGATCATATTGTTTGTCGATTCGAGGTTCTCGAATCCACCATCACTAACAATGCCGCAAATCTCAACACTGATCTGATGAAAGCCATGTGTGAAACTTTCAAAATAAAGCACAAAACATCCACAACATACATGCCTCAAGTGAATGGAGTCGTGAAGGCTGCCAATAAGAACATTAAGAGGATACTAAGAAAAATGGTAGAGAACCACAAGCAATGACACGAGAAATTACCACTTGCCTTACTGGGATACCGTACCACAATCAATACATCAACGGGGCAACTCCCTATTTGTTGGTTTATGGTACTGAAGTTTCCATTCCTGTGGAGGTAGAAATTCCTTCTCTGAGAATCATACAAGAAGCCGAACTCAATGACACATAATTGACAAGGAGTCGCTATGAGAAATTATCCCTCATAGATGGAAAAAGGATGAATGTAGTATTCCATGGTCAGCTTTATCTGAATATAATGTCCAGAGCTTTCAACAAAACGGTCAAACCAAGACGATTCATATCGGGGCAGCTGGTATTGAAATGGATCTTTCCACATCATGATGAAGCCAAAGGGAAACTTTCACCCAACTGGCAGGGTCCTTACATGGTCCACAAAGTATTAAAAGGAGAAGCACTCACACTCGCAGAAATGGATGGAGAAATCTGGCCAAAGACTTTAAATTTAGATGCAGTCAAAAGATACTATGTGTAATTTATTTATGTTTCTTCATATGATATAATTGAATTGCGCTTGGCCTGATTCCCATTTAAGAGGATTTTATCGCACGGGTTAGGTACGGAGATATCGGGTTTATGACATTCTGGGCAACTCCTTAAAGGAAGAGGTTTAAGGAAGAGTCGCCACCTAACGATTTTTATGGTGCGTTAGGGCACCTAGAGTTGATAACTCATGAACTAGTTTGCGTTACCATAGATTGGGTAAGGGCTTGAAATTATCCCAAGGGGAAGGTGTTAGGCATCCCTCAAGATCCACAAATGTGGGTCCCAGCCAATATGTTTTGTGAATTTGGACGGTGAGCAAGTAACAAGTAAGATTCATATAAGAGGGGATTTAAAGCAACTAAGAAAATCTTTAAATGTTTTGGAATAACATAAACATTTGAAAATAATTGTCCTAGGTTTAAAGTAATACGGATCACTTCAATGCAATACCCGGTATGTCACACCTCGAAGAGGAGACTACATGTGGTATTAGCGCACCGGTCATCACATCCGTATTCTACCCTTCCCACCCCGTAAAGGTTGTTAAAAATGCGTGTGTTGGTCACGAATGCTTATTGCGTGCCATTACCCGTCCCATCCTATAAGTCCTGGAGGGTGTTTAGGACTACTAACCCTACTAGGCAAGAACTAGGATGAACCCTCAGGTATAAAGGACAAAATACTAAGCGACATACAAAACAAGTAGGACTGCACATATGAAGGAACACATAAAGACAAAGAAAGGCTCACAGGTCCCTCCACACATAAACATGTAAGTAGCACGTCTCAAACATGATTAAAGTCTCAGGACAGGAGTTCGAAAATAGGAGTTTTAAAAAAATAGTAGGAATATGGGTTAGAAAACTTAAGGAAGGCAGAAACTTTAATTAAGACTGATAGTTGATTTCAAAATATACAGTAGCTAAAGGCAGCGGTAAAACTTGGAAAGATGCAGTGATTTAAAGCTTTCAGTAAACATAGATGAAAGTCATTAAAGCATGGGTTTGAAATAATTTTAAAAGATAAGGGACTAAAATACAGTGGCTCAACCTAGAGTAATAATTATTAGTTTTCAAAGGACTGTAGTAAAGGAGTAGTAAAATGGTATCAAAATATAGTGACTTGAAAGACATACAAAGCAAGGATTCGAAATGGCACGATTTTAATCAGAATGTGGCATATTTTGAAATCCCAGTAGTTTGAAAATATTATAGGACAAGAGTCAGTGAAAATCAATAAAAGGAAATAGAGGCACAACTTCAAAACTGTTTAACAAGTAAATGAGATTCAGTGAAATAAAACAGGAGTGGGAGCATCAGGGTTCAAAATATTTGAAGGAGCTGATTAAGCATAATTGATTTGATTTTAATACGTATTAGGCCTAAAGTTTGCCTAGGCGTCGTACACATTGCCTACCTATTTTAAAGAGTGAACATGCACATTTTGATTCTGATTTTAATAAATACATGTTTACATGAAATTGTTTTAAATAGGTTAAACATATTTTATGAGAGTATTAAATTATGTTAACTAGGCGTTCAGGTTCTGACAAATAAAAAGTCCTAAGGGCAGGATATTTAATGCAAAAAGTATCACCTTAAGCCATGGTTTCTATATGTCATGTTTACAAAAAGCATGGGCAATACATTATGACAGTCATTGTTACTCATTTAGTTATACTAGGCGTGAATAGATATGTTAAAATGAAGAACCTAAACATGATTTTTAATGTATAGTATGCATGTCCTAAGCATGATACTATTGCGCACATAGGGAAATAAAGCCTAAGTCATGATTTCTACCCATACTACACTAAACATGCATAATTCCCTCCCATATTCACTATCCAGCCCCAATAGTTTATTTACAAATTATTACATACCATAGCAAATGAATTACAGTAATTGCAAAGAGAAAAATAAGAAGTTATTCTATAGAGAGCCTTCAGACAGGCCCAACCTTCCAGCCTCACCCCTTTTGAGCTTCACATCCTTACATAACCTCCCAAAGGTCCTTGTGAGGGCCTTGGCCAATACCAGCACCCAACAGTTGAGATAGGTGCAGTGTAGAGTTACCTGCCTCACTGTGTCAAAGTTCAGAGGGAACTCAAGGTCCTTAGGCAATGCTCACACTGAGGGGGTGGATCCTAAAGGTCTAAGAGTAGTGTGAAGTGCATGAAGGAGTAGTTGAAAAGAGTTAAGTTTGAAAAGGAGTTTTGAAATAACATGACTTTAGAGAATAATATAAAGATCTTTTATTATAAAATTAGTATGAAAAGGAAACAGTAGAATGGTCATAACTCAGCAAGTATGGAGAATTCAAGAAAAGCAAACACAAAAGGGGAAAGGGATTGGGACAAGTAATGGTAGCAGCATCTTTGCAGTAATTAATCCTTAGCACAAAGTTACAGATTTTCACAGAGTATGATATGCCAAGAGTTTATCATATATCACAGATACAAGTCTGAGAATACTAGTATTATAGGTGCATTAGAAGCCAGGTAATTGATGAAGAACCATACATAAAGATATGCTACATATGCAGAAAGAAGAAGTAAAAGATCACATAGGCCATAATGACAACTCAACAAGAAACAAACAGGAGTCTTGTTAGGCTAGAAGAAGAAGAGAGATCACAGAGAGAGAGTAGACATGCTAGTTACATGGTAGGCAATAGAACCATAAGTAAAAGCACAAAAGAAATAACAAGAATCTTAACCAAAATTGAAACATATTGTTTAAGGATGTTGTAAACTTAAACTAGAACATACCAGTGTTAAGAGAGAGAGAGTAAAGCAGAAGAGAGAGAAATGATAGCACTATTGGCCTTGGCTTGTAGCCGGCTAATAATAGGCAAGAATAGCGAGCAGCAAATAGACCCAAAGAGATATAGAAAGAAAGAGCACAAGAGAGTAATATAGAGTGTAGATGTTTGTGTGTGTTTGTGTGATCAAGAGTGTGTGTAGGGTGTCTATAAAGAGAGAAGACAGGGTATATATAGTTTGAAAAACGAGTAGTCACATAGGTAAAGGGTGCATAATTATGGAAATAACCAATTAGTATCAATTAAATTACTGGACTCCTTCAATTAAGGATTCAACTTCAAACGGTGCAGCCAGGGCTAAGTAAGGAAACGAAATCAACTTATAAGACTGATTTTATTTAATTAGGGACAAGGAAATCATATGACACAAAATAAGAGCCAAATACATAGTATATAATTAAGGAAAGTTGAACTAATATTATATTTATAAAGTAAAATAGAGTATCAGCTTGAAAATCAATTGAAGGGATCTCGGATTCAATTTCAATCACAGGGAATCAAAGAGACTTAAGGAAAACAATCACATGAATATGGAAAGAATCAAAAATTAGTACAGGATTACAGAGGGAATACATGTCACGAGCCAAAATCCCACCTTCGGCCATGACTGCGTCTAACGTTGAACCCGCTAGACAAGCCAACGTTTGAACTGAATAAAACTCATTAACTACTAAAACGAACAAGATAGCTAAGGTATCGATGGCCCACAATGAAATTTAACAAAATAACAAAAATACAACTTATCACTTCCGAAATAAAACCCATATACAAATCCCATAACTGGTGTCACATACTCACGAACTGTCTAAGAGATTACTACAAACAAAAGGTCTGAAAAATAAGTGCATAGGATTGTCTTTGAAATACAAAGTAAGACAAAGATGAAAGTGAATAGGAGAAGGTGACGTCAAGGCCCACGAACGTCTGCGGGTCTACCTTGATGTCCCTGAATGCGCTGAGTGAAGCTCCGACCGTCAGTGATCACCAGGTCCGGCTGCGTAGTCTGCACAACATAAAGAAGTGCAGGCGTAGCATCAGTACAACTGACCCCATGTACTAAGTAAGTGTCGATCCTAACTTCGGCGAAGTAGTGACGAGGCTAGGACCGACAACAACATATGTACCTGTACAGTTTTATATAATAACAGGAAAAGTGGCAATAGAAATAAGCAAGCAAGACAAATACGGGAAGAACATGCTGGGGTAATAGGGGGTAACAATATGCTAGCACGGCAGAACAGGGTAATAACTGAAACATAAAGATAAATAAAGGAAGGAATTTAACTTCTCAGCAGATAATGAACAGTAAAAGCACGACATGTCCCCTCGTGCATAGCCTCACAATCACTCGGCACAGAATGTCCCCTCGTGCGCATAAAATAACACTCGGCACGGAATGTCCCCTTGTGCATAACCTCATAATCACTCGGCACGGCATGTCCCCTCGTGCATATAAAATAACACTCAGCACGGAATGTCCCCTCGTGCATAACCTCACAATCACTCGGCACGGCATGTCCCCTCGTGCATATAAAATAACACTCGGCACGAAATGTCCCCTCGTGCCTAAACTCACAAATAGTCAGCACGACATGTCCCCTTGTGCGACAAATAGTAAAACAAAGCAACAATAATGTGAAAGTCAACATTACGAATTCTCAAGTGCACAGAAATAATCAATAGAATTCTATTGTCCCAGCAAGGAGCAACCATCAATTACAAACTCAACAATGTCCGACAAGGGTCTCAGCTATAACCAACCTCGCATAAAAAATATAATTTCAACGGTGTAAGCCTCGACTGACACAGGTAACTCAATAACTTTCCCACGTCATGAACCACATCAAGGTATCATTTTTAACTCATCAACTACTCATAGTGCGGAGAATATCAAGAACACAGTAAATTTCATCACAAATGACTCGCGGGCATGCTTGACCGCAACACATAGGCACTCGTCACAACGCCTATACGTTGGACATGAGTTACACATAGCAAATAAGACTCTATACCTAATCCCTCAAGCTGAGGTTAAGCCAAACACTTACCTGGGCTCCAAAATCTACAAGTCAAGCCTCGATCACAGCCTTTCCTTTAGAATCCGACTCCGGAACGGTGTTATCTAGACATAATCAACCCAAGTATATCAATAATGGCTCAATAAATCAAACCCATAGCACAATTGTTTATTTCAAAGCGTTCTTCCTAAGATTCCAAAATTTGACCCCGCGCCCGCGTGGTCCAAACACGAGGCTCAAACCAAAACCTGATCACCCATAACCCCACGAGTTAGAATATATGATTTGTTTTAAGATTCGACCCCAAATTGAGGTTGAATTATTCAAAATTCTAAAAAAAAAAAAAAAACTCTATCTAAAATCCCTAATTCCCTACCTTAATTTCCATGTTTTTAGGCCTAAAATCTGGTGATTAATTTAATAAATTAAGAGGAAACGAGGTCAAGAGCATTTACCTATGGAGTTTTGGCAGTTGGGGAGCTTGATTTTCGTTTATGGGTGGGTTTGAGGAAGAAGGGGGGAGTGAAAAATGGGAGTGACCCGTAATGGGTCTGTTTTTGGGGTTATTAAAATCACTGGGTGTATTTACCCTTCGCGTTCGCGAGCCACTGGCCGCTTTCGCGAAGGCTTGGAAGCTAGGACCTATGCATTCGCGGAACCAGGTTCACGTTCGCGTAGGTCTGACCCCCTAACCCTCCGCATTCGCGTGCCACTGCCCGCGTTCGCGTGCCACTGCCCACTNCCCCCCCCCCCCCCCAATAGCTCCGCTTTCGCGCATGTACCCCTGCGTTCGCGTAGAACAAAAACACAACCCACACTATTTACCCTTCGCGTTCGCGTGCCCTTGGCCGTGTTCGCGAAGGGTATCACACTAGACATCAGAAACTTGCAACCTCACACCAGATTTTCATGTTTTTCACACCTCGTTAGCTACCCGAAACTCATCCGAGCCCTCGGGGCTCAAAACCAAAAACACACACGACTCCCAAAAAATCCTACGGACTTGTTCAAGCTTTTAAATCATCAAAATATCATCAAAAACCATGAATCAAACCTCAAAACCAAATTAATCAAACTTAAGAACTTTGAAATTCTAGAATTCGCTTCAATGCGCCGAACTGGCCTAAACTGCTCGGAATGACTACAAATTTTGCAGATAAGTTATAAATGACACGAAGGAACTATTCCCGATCTCGAAATTTCATTCGGACCTCGGGAACATAACATCACTCTCCAAGCCAAATTTCAAATTCTTCAAAACCGTCAAACCTTCATTAACTCCATTTTTTCCTCATTTTGATCTGAAACAAATCAATTCAAGTCCGTTTTACACCAAATTTCACAAATAGGACACATAACATACACTAAACATGTTCCGGCTCCGGAACCGTAATACGGGCCCGGTAACAAGGTTTTCACATAATTATTCACTTTCAAATTCCTTTATTATTTTCTTAAAACAATTTCCTTTAAAAATTCATTACTCATGCTTGGGACCTCGGAATTCGATTCCGGGCATACGCCCCAAGTCCCATATTTTCCTACAGACCCTCCGGGACCGTCACATCACAGTTCTGGGTCCGTTTACCAAAAAGGTTGACCAAAGTCAACTTTATTCAATTATTCAATTCAAAAATTCCATTTTTATCACATTTTCACATAGAAGCTTCCCGACTACCCTGCCCGGGTTGCGCACACATATCAAGGTGAGACTAACATAGGCTTTCGGGGCCTTGGAACATAGATTTAGCCAGAATTACTCAGGATGACCTTTTGGGTCATCACAATCTCCACCTCTAAAACAGACGTTCGTCCTCGAACGGACATAGAAAGGTACCTGAGTCTGAGAAAATATGGGGATGACGACTCCACAAGTCGGACTCGGACTCCCAAGTAGCTGCCTCGGCAGGCTAACCCCTCCACTGAACACGGACCGAAGGATAACTCTTCGACCTCAACTGGCGAACCTGCCTATCTAATATGGCTATTGGCTCCTCCTCATAAGTCAGATCCTTGTCCAATTGGACACCGCTGAAACCAAGGACATGAGATGGATCTTCAATATATATCCGGAGCATAGATACGTGAAACACTGGATGCACTGCTGATAGATGCGGTGGCAAGGCAAGTCTGTAGGCCATCTCTCCTTCCTTATCTAAAATCTCAAATGGGCCAATGTACCTAGGGCTCAATTTGCCTTTCTTTCTGAACCTCATCATGCCTTTCATCGGCGACACTCGAAGGAACACCTGGTCTCCTACCATGAAAGTCAAATCTCGAACTATACGGTCCGCATAACTTTTCTGCCTGGACTGAGTTGTACGAAGCCTATCCTGAATAATCTTCACCTTATCCAAGGCATCCTGGACTAACTCAGAACCCAATAATATAGCCTCCCCGGACTCAAACCATTTGATTGGAGACCGACATCGCCTACCATACAATGCCTCATACGGAGCCATCTGGATGCTCGATTGGTAACTGTTGTTGTAGGCTAAACTCTTCTAAGGGCAAGAACTCATCCCATGAACTACCAAAATCAATAACACATGCCCGCAACATATCCTCCAAGATCTGAATAGTACGCTCGGACTGTCCGTCCGTCTGGGGATGAAATGTTGTGCTCAACTCGATCTGTGTGCCCAACTCTCGCTGAAATACTCTACAGAAATATGAGGTAAACTGCGTACCTCGGTCTGATATGATAGATAGGGGCACACCATGCAATCTTACAATCTCTCTCATATAGATCCGAGCCAACGTCTCTGTTGAAGATGAAACCTCCACCGGGATGAAATGTGCCAACTTGGTCAGCCTATCTACCACAACCCATACTGCATCAACCATCCTCTGAGTCCGTGGGAGTCCAACTACAAAATCCATCATGATACGCTCCCACTTCCACTCGGGGAGATGAATTTGCTGCATCAAACCACCGGGTCTCTGGTGCTCATATTTAACCTGCTGACAATTCAAGCATCGAGCCACATAAGCCACAATATCCTTCTTCATTCTACGCCACCAATAATGCTGCCGCAAGTCCTGGTACATCTTCGCGGTGCCCGGATGAATGGAATACCGGGAACTATTGGCCTCCTGCAATATTAACTCGCGAATTCCATCAACATCAGGAACACATATGCGACCTTGCAATCTCAAGACCCCCTCAGCATCAACTGTGACCTTCTTGGCACGTCCGTGCCGAATCGCATCCCTAAGAGAACACAAATGACGGTCCTCATACTGCCTGGCGCGAATGCGATCATATAATGAAGAACGAGCGACGGTATGGGCCAAAACACTGCCACCCTCAGAAACCTCCAATCTAACAAATCGATTGGCTAACGCCTGAACATTTAAAGCCAAAGGTCACTCTCAAACTGATA
>ML250314.1:0-21011 GCA_005239495.1 Nicotiana undulata | reverse complement strand
TTCAGCAACTCTAACCACCTCCTCTGCCTCATATTCAACTCCTTTTGCTTAAATAAGTATTGCAAACTCTTGTTATCTGTGAATACCTCACACGGTACCCCATACAAATAGTGCCTCCAAATCTTCAAGGCATGAACAATGGCTGCAACCTCCAAATCATGGACTGGATAGTTCTTCTCATGAATCTTCAACTGACGTGATGCATAGGCTATAACCTTCCCATCCTGCATCAACACTGCACCAAGCCCAACTCTCGAAGCATCACAATACACGGTATAAGAACCTGAACTCGTGGGCAATACCAACACTGGGGCTATGGTCAATGTTGTCTTGAGCTTCTGAAAGCTCGCTTCACACTCCTCCGACCATCTGAACTGAACACTCTTCTGCGTCAACTTGGTCATAGGGGCTGCTATAGATGAAAACCCCTCCACGAACCGGCGATAATAGCCTACTAAGCCCAAGACACTCCGAATCTCTGTGGCTGAAGTGGGCCTAGGCCAATCTCTAACTGTTGAAACTTTCTTCGGATCCACCTGAATGCCCTCTGCCGATACCACGAGGCCCAAGAATGCCACAGAACTCAACCAGAACTCACACTTAGAAAAATTGGCATACAACTGTCGATCTCTCAGAGTCCGGAGGACGACTCTAAGGTCTTGCTCATGCTCCTCTCGGCTGCGAGAGTATATCAAAATATCATCTATAAACACGATCACAAAGGAGTCGAGATAAGGACTGAATACCCGATTCATCAACTCCATAAAAGTAGCGGGGGCATTAGTTAACCCGAATGACATGATCAAGAACTCATAATGCCCATAACGAGTGCGAAAAGTTGTCTTAGGCACATCAGAAGCTCTAATCCTCAGCTGATGATAACCAAACCTCAAGTCTATTTTAGAGAACACCGAAGCACCCTGGAGCTGATCAAATAAGTCATCAATCATCGGCAAAGGATACTTGTTCTTGATAGTAATCATATTCAACTGCCGGTAGTCAATACACATCCTCATTGAGCCATCTTTCTTCTTCACAAACAATCCTGGAGCACCCCAAGGTGAAACACTAGGCCTGATGAATCCCTTATCCAACAAATCCTGCAATTGCTCCTTTAATTCCTTCAACTCTGGTGGAGCCATACAATACGGGTGAATAGAAATGGGCTGAGTGCCCTCAGCTAGCTCAATACAAAAATCAATATCCCTGTCGGGTGGCATACCCGACAGGTCAGCAGGGAATACCTCTAGAAATTCACGAACCACGGGCACAGACTCTATAGAAGGAACATCAGCACTAGAATCGCGAACATAGGCCAGATAGGCCAAACAACCCTTCTTGACCATGCGCCGAGCCTTCATATAAGAAATAACCCTACCGGAAGAATGACTAGGAGTCCCCCTCAACTCTAAATGAGGCACACTTGGTAAGGCCAAGGTCACTGTCCTGGCATAATAGTCCATAATAGCATGATAGGGAGATAGCCAATCCATCCCCCAATATAACATCAAAGTCAACCATATCAAGAAGCAAAAGATCAACCTGAGTCTCCAGACCACCAATAGCTACTATTCAAGCACAGTAGACTCGATCTACCACTATAGAATCACCCACCGGTGTAGACACATGTATAGCAGTACCCAAGGAATCACGGGGCATACTCAAATAAGGGGCAAAATATGAAGACACATAGGAGAATGTAGAACCCAGATCAAATAACACTGAAGCCTCTTGGCTGCAAACTGAAACCATACCTGTAATAACTGCATCAGAAGGCTCAGCATCTGGACGAGCAGGAAAAGCATAACACCGGGGCTGAGCCACTCCAACCTGCACATCTGTGGGTCTACCTGCTACGGGCTGACCTCTACCCCTCATGGCCTGCCCTCCGCCTCTATGCGTCTGACCTCCACCTCTAGCACCACGACCACCACTCCTAGCTGGCTGAGGGGTGAGGGTGCACCTGATGCGGGAACCATGGCACGGAAACTCTGATACAGAGAACCACCAAAACCTCGGGGGAAAAACCTGGAAATATGCCCCATACCACCGCAGGTGAAGCAAGACCTCGGCTGCTGAGAATACTGACCCTGGAACTGTCCTGACGACCAGAATGACCACTCTGATAGCTTTGAATCGGCGGTGCACTGATGAAGCTGAAGGTGCACTGCGGGATACCTGGAGTGCCGACTGATAAGGCCTAGAAGGATGACCTCTGCCAAAGGAATCTCTAGCCCCAGATGAGGAACCACTGAAACGGCCGAAATGACGAGGTCTCTTGTCAGACCCCTGTCCACCACCCTGGGATAATACCATCTCAATGCGCCTGGCCACATCGGCTGCATCCTGGAATGAGATATCAGTACACGTCTCTCTGGCCATCTGAAGCCTGATGGGATGAGCTAGGCCCTCAATAAACCTCCGAACCCTCTCCCGATCAGTGGGGAGTATCATAATGGCATGCCTGGCCAGCGTAATGAACCTAGTCTCGTACTGAGTGACGGACATGAAGCCTTGTTGTAGACGCTCAAACTGCCACCGAAGATCCTCTTTCTGAGTAACTGGAAGGAACTTCCCCAAGAACAACTCGGAGAACTGAGCCCAAGTCAGAGGTGCAGACCCAGCTGGTTTGGTCAAGCAGAAATCTCTCCATCAAGTCTTGGCGGTGCCAGATAGACGAAATGTAGCAAAATCTACCCCATTGGACTCCACAATGCCCATGTTCCGAAGAACCTCATAACAACTGTCTAAATAATCATGGGGATCCTCTGATGGTGCACCAGTAAATGTAGTAGTGAATAACTTGGTGAACCGATCCAACCTCCACAGAGCGTCAGCTGACATGGCTGCTCCCTCAATTGCTGGTGCCCCAATACATGACTGAACTACTCCGGCCGTCTGAAGTGCCGGAGTCTGGAACTGAGTAGCAAACTGCTCTGGCGTATGAATAGCAGGAGTCTTGGTCCCTCCCCCAGCCTCAGATCTAGATGGTGCAGTAGGGAGAAGACCGGCCTGAGCCACACTCTCCATGAGTCCCACTAAGCGGACTAGGGCGTCCTGAAGCACTGGGGTGGCGATGAACCCCTCTGGGACCTGAGCTGTTCCAACCGGAACTGTCTGGGTAGGGACCTCACCGGCAAAGTCTACCTGTGGGTCCTCTACTGGAGCTGCTGCTCTTGCTCTGCCTCGGCCTCTAGCACGGCCTCGGCCTCGGCCCCTCGTAAGAGCTGTAATAGGAGAATCATGCTTCTGGTCGGTCGATGAGGAAGCACGAGTTCTCGCCATCTGCGAGAGAGTAAAATAGAGACTCAATTAGTGTTCAGATGTCAACTGGCACGACAGAGAATGAAAGATGTGAAGTTATTCCTAACTTTGCAGCCTCTGGGGGATAAGTACAGACGTCTCCGTACCGATCCCTCAGACTCTACCAAGTTTGTCCGTGAGTTGTGAGACCTAAGCAACCTAGGGCTCTGATACCAACTTGTCACGACCCGAAATCCCACCTTCGGGCCATGACTGCGTCTAACGTTGAACCCGCTAGACAAGCCAACGTTTGAACTAAATAAAACTCATTAACAACAAAAACGAACAAGATAACTAAGGCATCGATGGTCCGCAATGTGAAGGTTAACAAATAACCAAAATATAACATAGCAATTTCGAAATAAAACCCATATACAAATCCCAGAACTGGTGTCACATATTCACGAACTGTCTAAGAGATTACTACAAACAAAAGGTCTGAAAAATAAGTACATAGGATTGTCTTTGAAATACAAAGTAAGACAGAGCTGAAAGTGAATAGTAGAAGGTGCCGTCAAGGCCCACGAACGTCTGCGGGTCTACCTTGATGTCCTTGAATGCGCTGAGTGAAGCTCCTACCGTCATTGATCACCGGGTCCGGCTGCGTAGTCTGCACAACATAAAGAAGTGCAGGTATAGAATCAGTACAACTGACCCCATGTACTGAGTAAGTGTCGAGCCTAACCTCGGCGAAGTAGTGACGAGGCTAGGACCGACAACAACATATGTACCTGTACAGTTTTATATAATAACAGGTAAAGTGGCAACAGAATTAAGCAAGCAAGACAAATACGAGAAGAACATGATGGGGTAATAGGGGGTAACAATATGCTAGCACGGCAGAACAGGGTAATAACTGAAATATAAAGATAAATAAAGGCAGGAATTTAACTTCTCAGTAGATAATGAACAGTAAAAGCACGCCATGTCCCCTCCTGCATAGCATCACAATCACTCGGAACGGAATGTCCCCTCGTGCGTATAAAATAACACTCGACACAAAATGTCCCCTCGTGCATAACCTCACAATCACTCGCCACGGCATTTCCCCTCGTGCATATAAAATAACACTCAGCACAGAATGTCCCCTCGTGCATAACCTCACAATCACTCGGCATGGCATGTCCCCTCGTGCATATAATATAACACTCGGCATGGAATGTCCCCTCGTGCATAAACCCACAAATAGTCAGCACGGCATGTCACCTCGTGCGACAAAATATTAAAACAAAGCAACAATAATGTGAAAGTCAACATTACGAATTCTCAAGTGCACAGAAATAATCAATACAATTCTATTGTCCCAGCAAGGAGCAACCATCAATTACAAACTCAACAATGCCCGACAAGGGTCTCATCTATAACCAACCTCGCATCGAAAATATAATTTTAACGGTGTAAGCCTCGACTGACACAGGTAACTCAATAACTTTCTCACGTCATGAACCACATCAAGGTATCATTTTTAACTCATCAACTACTCATAGTGCGGAGAATAACAAGAACACAGTAAATTTCATCACAAATGACTCGCGGGCATGCTTGACCGCAACGCATAGGCACTCGTCACCACGCCTATACGTTGGACATGAGTTACACATAGCAAATAAGACTCTATACCTAATCGCTCAAGCTGAGGTTAAGCCAAACACTTACCTGAGCTCCAAAATCTGCAAGTCAAGCCTCGATCACAGCCTTTCCTTTAGAATCCGACTCCGGAACGGTGTTATTTAGACATAATCAACCCAAGTATATCAATAATGGATCAATAAATCAAACCCATAGCCCAATTGTTTATTTCAAAGCGTTCTTCCTAAGATTCCAAAATTTAACCCCGGGCCCGCTTGGTCCAAACACGAGGCTCGGACCAAAACCCGATCACCCATAACCCCACGAGTTAGAATATATGATTTGTTTTAATATTCGACCCTAAATTGAGGTTGAATTATTCAAAATTCTAAAAAAAAAATAACTCTACCTAAAATCCCTAATTCCCTACCTTAATTTCCATGTTTGTTTAGGCCTAAAATCTAGTGATTAATTGAATAAATTAAGAGGAAACGAGGTCAAGAGCACTTACCTATGGAGTTATGGAAGTTGGAGAGCTTGATTTTCGTTTATAGGTGGGTTTGAGGAAGAAGGGGGGAGTGACCCGTAATGGGTCTATTTTTGGGGTTATTAAAATCACTGGGTGAATTTACCCTTCGCGTTCGCGAGCCACTGGCCGCATTCGCGAAGGATTGGCAGCTGGGACCTATGCGTTTGCGGAACCAGGGCCGCGTTCGCGTAGTTCTGACCCCCTAACCCTCCGCGTTCGCGTGCCACTGCCCGCGTTCCCGAACAACAACCTACCTGACCCCCAGACCCCACCCCATAACACTACGCGTTCGCGAGAGGGGCGTCGCGTTCGCGTAGAGCAGCCCCCCCCCCCATAGCTCCGCGTTCGCGCACGTACCCCTGCGTTCGCGTAGAACAAAAACCCAAGACACACTATTTACCCTTCGCGTTCGCGTGCCCTTAGCCGCGTTCGCGAAGGGTATCACACCAGACATCATAAACCTGCAACATCACACCAGATTTTCATGTTTTTCACACCCTGTTAGCTACCCAAAACTCACCCAACCCTCGGGGCTCAAAACCAAAAACACACACTACTCCTAAAACATCCCACGAACTTGTTCAAGCTTTTAAATCATCAAAATATCATCAATAACCATGAATCAAACCTCAAAACCAAATTAATCAAACTTAACAACTTGGAAATTCTAGAATTCTCTTCAATACGCCGAACCGGCCTAAACTGCTCGGAATGACTTCAAATTTTGCAGATAAGTTATAAATGATATGACGGAACTATTCTTGGTCTCGGAATTTCATTCAGACCTCGGGAACATAACATCACTCTCCAAGCCAAATTTCAAATTTTTCAAAAACCTCAAACCTTCATTAACTCCATTTTTTTCCTCATTTTGATTCGAAACGAATCAATTCAAGTCCGTTTTACACCAAATTTTATAGATAGGGCACATAACATATACTAAACATGTTCCACGCTCCGGAACCTTAATACGGGCCCGGTAACAAGGTTTTCACATAATTATTCACTTTCAAATTCCTTTATTATTTTCTGAAAATAATTTCCTTTAAAAATTCATTACTCAGGCTTGGGACCTCAGAATTCGATTCCGGGCATACGCCCAAGTCCCATATTTTCCTACGGACCCTCCGGGACCGTCACATCACGGGTCCGGGTCCGTTTACCAAAAATGTTGACCAAAGTCAACTTTATTCAATTATTCAATTCAAAAATTCCATTTTTATCACATTTTCACATAGAAGCTTTCCGGCTACCCTGCCCAGGCTGGGCACGCATATCGAGGTGGGACTAATGGAGGATTTCGGGCCTCGAAACACAGATTTAGCTAGAATTACTCAGGATGACCTTTTGGGTCATCACAATACACAATCATGTATTCAAGGAAAACATTACAAGCCCGGGGATATTTTTACACAGAAAGGCAGTATAAAATCAATAGGTAAACAATCAATAAGGTTTCAAATTACAAGGAATCCATGGTTCAAAAATGATAAATCTGGAACCCTAGCCAGCTGAAACCACAAAGAATCAAGGATTCAAATAGGAGCAACAGTGATGAATCGAATAAGTCACAGACAAGAGGTCAGAAACCCTTGTAGTAAACATGTGAAATTAAGGACTCTCATGGACTCAGTAATAACTAAAGAAAATAACAAGGAAAACATGGTACGAGCAGATATTAGAAACTCTAATGAACAAAGCATAATACAGTCAAAGAAAACTTGAAGCAGTCATGGGAAACAGGGATACCATAATATTCAAGGCAACAAGGAATCACAAAATACTTGTATAAACATAGTATAGGTAGCTAAATCGAAAGAAGAACTGTATTGAAAATGGGTCGAGGAACCCTAGTTTTGAAGTTGTTTAAAAAGATGAGATTTTCCGAAGAAAACAATAGAGAAACTTCATAATATTGTAAATGTAAAATGGATCTTAAAAGAAAAACCGAGATACAGAAGATTAGGGTTTCGTGGAACCTAGAAAAGAGGGCAAACCTCATGAACGACATATATTTAGGCCGGAGAGACTGTAAACTTACTCAAACGGCCGAGGAAAGGCCGAAAAATGGCAAGAGGCTCAAAGGAGGTGAGTGGACCGCTCCAGGCTCGTCTGAAGAACTAAGGGGTATCATTGAGCAGGTTAGAGTCAGGTAGATGGCCAGGAGGTGATGGAGAACCAAGTTTCCGGTGAAATTCCACCGGAAAAGACGACCAAAGACTGTCAGAGAAGACGAAGTCAAGGAGACTTCTGGAGAGTCATAGAGAGTAATANTAGGAATTGGGTTAGTTAATTAGGTGGGTTGGGATTTAAAATCAGGCTAGAATTTAAATGAAATGTGGCTAGTTATTAAATACCCCAAAAAATAGATAAGTAATTAAATAAACAACCAATAATTGTACAAAAAAATAAAATTGAGCTTAAATAGATGAAATTATAGTAATTAAATAATATTAAGTATAAAAAATGCATAAGTTTCGAATTAAAATAATACACAATGTTCAATTGGGCTATAATTGCAAAATTATTGTAATTTAAATTAAATAAGACCCAATTGGCCAATTTACGAAATAATTGGATTTTAATAAGTAAAAAGTGATTATAAATGACATACTGAACTAGAAAATATTTTTAAATTATTTTAGAGCACAATTTATGAATTATAAAAAATATACAATATTAAATAAATAGGGAAACAATTTAGGTAAAAATATGGAAAAATTAGGAAAAATGCTCATTATTTCAAAGAGTGATTTTGAAGGCTTATATACAAGTTTGAAAATAATTTGAGGAAAAATTGGGTATCAACAACTGCCCCTCTTTACCCGGGAAGGATGAAAGAGTTGTCGGGTGAAGATATGATAGCCAATTTTGTCCGAGAGAAAAAAACCTATGGGGTAGAATTTGGCCGCACCCTGGTTTCTGAGCTGCCTACATATCCCTGGTTTTACAGGATCAGGCCGTATGTAGTTTAGGGATTATCGGCGAAATATACCGGTGATGTTTAACAAGAACGGACGCAAGGTGCATGGTAGGGTAAGAGTAGGAAGGTCTTACCGGGTTGTATCGGAGAACTAGAGCGGTCTGCTCCTGCCTGGTTGGCTGTTCCGACCAGGTTACCTGCAAATAGAGAACAGACGTATATTGTGCATAATATAAACATGATGCAAGTTCTCATTGGACTATGAATGCTGTCTTTGGACAATTAGGATGATGTCCTTAGACCATGATGTCCTAGGCCATGAATCGCTTAGCGCGGGATTCGTAGGCTATGAAATGATATTCTCGGGCCATGAAGATGGTGCCTCTGAACCATGATGCCTTTGAATAATGATATGAAAGTTGAATAAAAGAGATCCTTAGGCCATGAAATGATGTTCACGGGCCATGAAAATGGTGACTCTGAACGATGACGCCTTTGGACAAGTTGGCGATATTTCAGCCCATGAAGAATGCAGTAATGTGATGTTGGCAAGACAGAGCTTAGTCTTGCGATTTGCGAAAAGAAAGAGGGCAGAGTTTAGCCCGAAATAAGGCGTAAATAAATAACGTAACGAAAGGTGACTGCTTTGAAAAGGTAGAAAGGATCTTAGCATAGTGCAATAAGATGCGGAGAGAGGTAGCGTAGAACCTCGAAAGGCGGAATAATACCCTTATGAAATGCATGAAATAAAATGCGGGTGGAGGTAGCGCTTAACCTCGGAAGACATAATAGGTAGCCTTATGGAAGAAGTAAATGCAGATGGAGGTAGAGCTTAACCTCGAAAAATGGAGACAGGGCTTAGTCTCGGAAGGCAGAATGGTAGCCTTATGCAGATGCGAATAGAGGTAGAGCTTAACCTCAGAAGGCATAAAGGTAGCCTTATGCAATGTGAGAAAATGCAGAGAAACAATTCTTAGTCTCGGAAGGCAGAATGGTAGCCTTATGTAAATGCGAATACAGGTGGAGGTAGAGCTTAACCTCATGCAGATTAAGACAGATCTTAGTCTCGGAAGGCAGAAAGGTAGCCTTATGCAAATTTGAATGCAAGTGGAGGTAGAGCTTAACCTCGACTGATGGAGACAGAGCTTAGTCTCGGAAGGCAGAAAGGTAGCCTTATGCAATGCAGAAAATAAAGCGATAGTAAGAGTTCTTAGCTGGTGATGAAGCGTGGAGATATAATTGTTGTGAATGAAGTATCGTTTGCAATGATGATAGTAGTAAGTGTTGGCATGTGCGATGAGTTCAAGAGCGTATCCTTGAAAGCATGCGTCTTGTGGGGATAATGAGATATCTTGGGCTTTTGCCGTATTTGTGCCTGCATCCAAAGGAAAATCGTGAGTTCTGTAAAGGGGGAATGTTAGTTTGTATCCCTGCTGGCTCGGATTGGCTTGTCTGCTTGATGATGCTAGCTTTGTTTGTACCACAGGGTAGCGTTGCTAAGACAAGCCATTTTTTAAGAAATAAATATGCATGTTTTTTATAAAAATATGAAATAAAAAAATAATTTTTTTTTCGGATGAACCGACGACCAAGACGCGGTTCGAGGCATTACAACCTCCCTTGCTGCGAGGACTTGAGGGTCCTCCTCAACATTTTTCCCCAATTTGGTGGGTGAAGGCTTCTAGCTGTTACTGGTGCGGTTCTTGGCTGAACTTGCTTCGGAATATTGAGGTCCCTCCTCAAAATTCTGCCCCAGTTTCCATTCGTGGGAAAAATAAATTTTTTATTAAAATATGACCGAACCCATAGGGCTGCCTACGTATCCCCTCTTAAACAGGAATCAAGTCAGGCGTAGTTCAATTTACAGCAATGATAGAAGCATAACAATTAAACATAGTAGCGCTTGACTGCGTATGAATTGATTGGTTTAGGCCAAATTTCTCCATCCATTTCTGCCAGTATGAGTGCTCCTCCTGTTAGCACTCGGTGAACCATGTACGGGCCTTGCCAATTGGGAGAGAATTTCCCTTTCGCTTCGTGTTGATGAGGAAAGATTTTCTTTAACACCAGCTGCCCCGGTGTGAATCATCTTGGTTTGACTTTCTTGTTGAAGGCTTTAGTCATTCTATTCTGATATAGATGACTATGACAAACCGCGTTCATTCTCTTTCTGTCTATGAGGGCCAATTGCTCATAGCGGCTTCTTACCCATTCGGCGTCACTAAGCTTGGCTTCTTGTATAATTTTGAATGATGGAGTTTCAACTTCAGCAGGAATGACGGCTTCTGTACCGTATACTAACATGTAAGGAGTTGCCCCGGTTGATGTGCGAACCGTGGTGCGATACCCCAGTAAGGCGAATGACAGCTTCTCATGCCACTGCTTGTGCTTCTCTATCATTTTTCTCAGTATCTTCTTGATGTTCTTGTTGGCAGCTTCAGCGGCTCCATTCATTTGAGGTTTGTATGTTGTAGAATTCTTGTGCTTGATCTTGAAGGTTTCACACATTACTCTCATCAAATCACTGTTGAGATTGGAACAATTATCGGTGATGATTGACTCTGGAACTTCAAACCGACAAACAATGCGGTCGCGGACAAAGTCGACCACGACCTTCTTAGTAACTGCTTTGTAAGATGCTGCTTCGACCCATTTGGTGAAATAGTCAATGGCAACTAGAATGAACCTGTGTCCGTTTGAGGCGGCAGGCTCGATTGGTCCAATAACATCCATGCCCCAAGTGGAGAACGGCTAGGGTGAACTTGTTGCATTAAGCTCGTTGGGAGGTACCTTTATCATATCCCCATGTATTTGACATCAATGGCATTTGCGGACATACTGGATGTAGTCTATTTTCCATGGTCATCAAGAAATAACCAGCCCGAAGTATCTTCTTTGCTAGAACAAACCCATTCATATGAGGACCGCATGTACCGACATTTATTTCCTCCAACAGCTTCGTCGCTGTGAAAGAAGTTGTTTGATAACATTCGAAGAGTGCACTTTTGAGTAGCGTTTGCAAATTCTGGGTACTCTCCCTCTGCCAAGTATTCCTTAATGTCATGAAACCAAGGCATTCCATTTGCTTCTTCTTCAATGTGGGCGCAGAGGCCGGTTGATTGTGAATCCCCACCGGGATAGGGTCAATGAAGTATGTATCTGGATGCTGGACCATAGATGACAAGGTGGCCAGTGCGTCGGCGAACTCATTCTGAATTCTGGGAACGTGCCAGAATCCAATCTTCGTGAACCTTCTTCTCAATTCCTGCACATGATGTAGGTATGGCAGTATCTTGAAATTCTTGGTCGCCCATTCTCCTTGAACTTGGTGTATCAATAAGTCTGAGTCACCAATTACTAATAATTTCTGAACATTCATGTCGATGGCCAAATTGAGCCCAAGGATGCAGGCCTCATATTCAACCATTTTGTTGGTACAGGAGAATCTGAGTTTAGCGGATACCGGGTAGTGCTGACCGGTTTCCGAAATCAATACTGCTCCAATACCCACGCCTTTGAAGTTTGCGGCCCCATCAAAGAACATCCTCCAACCGTCGTAGGATTTTGCAATGTCCTCTCCTATGAATGACACTTCCTCATCGGGGAAATACGTTTTCAATGGTTCATATTCTCCGCCCACAGGATTTTAAGCAAGATGATCGGCTAATGCTTGTCCCTTGACCGCCTTTTGAGTTACGTAAATGATGTTGAACTCACTTAACAAGATCTGCCATTTAGCCAGCTTGCCAATAGGCATGGGCTTCTGAAAGATGTACTTGAGCGGATCCATCCTTGATATAAGGTATGTTGTGTAGGCACAGAAATAATTCCTCAACTTCTGTGCGACCCAAGTCAAAGCACAACAGGTGCGCTCTAATAGAGAATATCGGGCCTCATACGGAGTGAACTTCTTGTTGAGGTAGTAAATTGCTTGTTCTTTCCTCTCTATTTCGTCATGTTGCCCGAGAATGCAACCGAAAGCTCCATCTAATACGACAAGGTAGAGTAATAGGGGTTTACCCGGCTCTGGGGGTACCAAGACTGGTGGTGTTGAGAGGTACTCCTTGATTCTGTCGAAGGCTTTTTGACAATCCTCAGTCCATTTGGTGGCAACATCCTTTCTCAGCATTTTGAAAATTGGTTCACAAATGACGGTAGACTAGGCTATGAACCGGTTGATATAATTGAGCCTTCCTAGAAAGCTCATAACATCCTTCTTGTTCTTTGGTGGCGGCAATTCTTGGATGTCTTTGACCTTTGATGGATCCAGTTCTATTCCTCGGCGCTTGACAATGAAACCCAATAATTTCCCAGCACGAACCCCGAACGCACACTTCGCATGGTTCAGTTTCAGATTGTATTTTCTTAACCTGTTGAAGAACTTCCTCAAATCGAAGCTCCCATGGTGGACCTTTGTGAACCGTCAAAGGCCTCAAATAAGATAATATGATCTTGAAGTTCATAAAAAGATAATTTATCTGAAATATATTGCAAAGCATGCTAGTCGCATTTGTTGACCTAAAGAAAGTAACTATATTATCACTGAAAAATAGAAGGGCAAAGTCTATGGTACTCTTAAAGCGTATAGCAATCATTTTCAAATGTAATTCTTGATAAAGAAGATGAGGAAATGATCATAATGGTCATAATAAGGAGGCAAGTGATATACAAGATCACATGACATAACATGTAACAGTGTGACTGGTCATTTTGATCATATGTAGTTCAGTTCGGTCATGTAAGGCCGCGAGTAGCTTCATATGATGTATTATGAATTGTGTGTATGGTTTGTTTTGGTTTTTGAGCAGTTCAGGAGTGATTTGGAAGAATGGTTCTCATTTTACAAGCTTAAAATTTTGAATAGTTGACCAAGATTGATTTTTGTCTATTCACTCTTATCAGAGCTTTGATGGTTCTATTAGGTCCGTATGGCTATTTTGTACTTAGGTATGTATCTGAATGTGGTTTTGGAGGTTCATAGGTTGTTTTGTATTGAATTCGTGAAAGTTTGATAGTTGAAGGTTTTGAAAGTTAATAGGTTTGACCGAGAGTTGCCTTTGTGGATATCGGAATTGGATTTCAGTTCCTTTAAATGGTATTGGTTATTTTGTCATTGGAGACGTGCATGAAATATTTGATATCATTCCGAGTTGATTTGATATGGTTCGACTTGGGTCTTAGAAGTTTAAAGTTCATTAGTTCAATAGGCTTGAATTGAGGTGCAATTCGTAGTTTTGATATTTTGTTGTGTGATTTGAGGCCTCTAGTAGGTCCACGTTATGGTTTGGCATTAGTTGGTGTGGTTGGACGGGGTCCCGGAGGGTTTCAGATGAGTTTCAAGTCATTTTCGCTCATGTTTGGATTCCAGATTTTCTATTGATCTGGTGTTGTTAGTGATCGCGGAAGGGTGGTGGCAACCATGAAGTGTTATTTGGGTGACGGATGTTTTGGTCACCCCAATCTCAAAGAGATGGTCGCGTTCGTGAAGCTTAGAGGGGAGGTGTTCATCATGTTCACGTCTGGTGAGTCGCGTTCACGTGGAGGTTGAGACTGGATGGGTCACCTTTTAATTGGCCTTCGGGTTCGCGTGTGGGTGACCGGATTCGCGTAGGCCATATGGAACTGTTCGTCGCGCGTTCAGGGGTGCCAGACCTGTTCGTGAATAAGGCTTTTTCCGTCTTATGATTTGTTCTTCGCGATCGTGAAGTAAGTCTCGCAATCGCGATGAGGACCCCTAAACACACTTATACGTTACTCTATTTTGAGGGTTTTGGTTATTTTATCTCATTTTGAGTTATAGAGCTTGGATTTTGGCTATTTTTTAGGGAAGTTATACGATTCGGTTTGGGGTAAGTACTTTTTACTCAGATTTGGTTATTATTCATGATTACATCTTTATTTTAGCATTTAATAGATGAATCTAAGTGAAAAATAGGGGATTTTAGTATAAAATTTTTTTAATGTAAATTAATCATTTGAAGGTCGAATTTGTGGTCGGAGTTGGATGGTATTGGAATGGTTGGACTCGTATTTGAATGGGTGTGTCACGACCCAAACCGATGGACCGCGATGGACACCTGGTACTTACTCAACCGAGTACCAATATAACATATCTTTTCATGTCATCTATCATAGATAACTGAGCCGGAAGGCTGCTGTGAGATGAGTAGAATACAACATGTAATACCAACCTATACATAAGACATACGGTCCTATATGACCGAAATAACCAATGGTACACTGAACATAAGCCGACAAGGCCATATAATCTTTTACGTACATGACATCTATCTACAAGTCTCTAAGAATACATAATTTACATAAAGTTCGGGACAGAGTCCCGACATACCAAACAATACACGTATAAATCATCCTAACCAAATAACCAACTCCGAAGTAAATGGAGCACACCAACATCTTACACTAAGATGATAGCCTACTTAAAGGGATCTCGACCCGTCTATCAGGGCCTGCGGGTATGAAATACAGCGTCCCCAGGCAAAAGGGGCGTTAGTACAAATACTGTACCGAGTATGTAAGGAATGAAAATCAGTAAATAATAGACATGAGAGAAACATGGAGTAAAAGACTCGGCATGTACGTTTGCATAACTCTGTGAATCATTAAATTTTATAATGTCACGAATATGCGTATAAATGTCATACCATGCATTGGTGTATGCGTTCATAAAATCATCACTACTCTGAGGGAATCACATCATAGCATTTCGGCCATTGTGGGAAAACATCAACGTATACCAGCTGATTAGGTAGTGATGCGTATATAACGCAGTAACCTCTTCCCATATCCCCCATATATATATATATATATATATATACGTATATAATATCATCCAGTCATGGGTCAACGTAAATGAATGCAACACATGAGAAGTATGTCAATAAAATCTTTCGGAGTGTCATAAGACCATTATGCCTTTGATTAATATCACAAAATAAACTTTATCAACTTACATATTTTTTGAGACCCATGAACAGATGATAGAATAATATGACACATGGGGAATAAAGAACATTAGCATCTCTAATATGTCTATGAATAGAGTCATGTATGGAAATTGTAAATTTGCTCGTTTCGTTTGTGTCGTATGGATCATGCCAAAAGAAATAAGGGATAGACTTGACATACTTGACTCAATTCTCTTGGAAATCCCTCCAACACACGTTAATTGCGACGAAACACGTAACGACGAGATCAAAATAGGGAACAATCTGTATGAAATGCTCAAAGCAATAACGTTGCTATTGCAAAATTATCTTTGTTGAAACCCTTTCTCAAGTGATTTAGCATCAATGTTGTGTAATGGAAAGCTTGCTAAAACTCTTTTTAAGAGTTTAGGAATAATGTTACGTGAAAATGGAAAGCTTGGTTGAGCTCTCTCAGAAACAACGTCACATTGTTCTTTTCTTAAGAGATTTGAAGATAATGTTGAATTTTGAAGTTATCCTTAATTATTAGGTGGACCCCACATGTCTAGCTTAATGTCAATTAAGTTCTCAAGTGTGACACCTTTCATTCCTAATATAGGAGTCACAAATCTTGGAATGGGGTCTGCCACATTTTTGGCTTGTTTTTACCCAAAGATTTTAGTTAATCAACCACTAATTAATAATTAACTTGTTAATTCCCTAGTTAACAAATTATTCACATAATTAATAATTGTCTCAAATTGATTAAAATACTACTCACCTCTAATACACCTTATACACCTTACTATCATGGCCATGTGGTACCTTGTATGGTACTAGTCCATAAATACCGGATATTTTAGCTCAGGCCGTACTTTATCCCAAAATATCAAACTTCGACGAAATTCATTTTCTTTTTTTGCTTACCATCTCACCTTCACAAATTTACTCATAACTTGTTTGAAATAGCATAATCTTATAATCTCCATATAATCTTGTCCTTGAACTGATATAAATTATCTTACGACAAATCCAACGTACAATACTACATGGTGTATCATCGTCGTAATTTAATACTGCAGAGCGTAACATCATCGTAATATAATACTGCATGGCGTAACATCATCATAATATAATATTGCGGGGCATAACATCATCCCCCCCCCCCCCCCCCCCCCCCCCCGGACCATTCGTTCTCAACTGTTGATTGATGCGCTTATCATTCTCATAACCCATAGCTCTTGCGAATACTTTAATCTTCTCCTTGCCATTCAGGTAACTGTTCTTTGAATAAATCCAAGGGCCAGGGCATTCCCCCTTTTAAGACTCTTTCTCACACCATGACTTGTAGTTAGAATCCTTCTAATCTCGTAACTGTTTCTACCTTCTATCATGCAGCCAATACGACTCTAACTTTGTATGTGCGCCTATGCGACTCTTCTCTCCTCTTTCTACAGCGTTTAGCTAATCTCTAGGCGTAACTTTTTAAGCATATACAGAGCTTGAAAAGATGACTTCTTGGGCATTTATAGGTATACTGAAGTTCTTTGCCCGATACATTGTTGAACTTACGATTATTGCTATATCTTATTTCATAGACCCAATTATCCATTCGTATGACTTTACTACATCTAGGTGGGTCATACTATATCATAACTCTTACTTTGATTTATTGTTACTGAGGTCTACTCCAAACTGCAAGTTACTTTCGTTGGTTATCCTATGTATAAATCTAAGTCCTTTAATGTTTCCTCATTACTGTTCATTTTATGAATAACGGCCTAATATAACCTCATACTTTGTGACTTTTGTCCATCCATTGTTGATTCACCTCAATATTGATCTACAATATACCATTGATAACATGAAACTTCTTACGTAATACCTTGCCACTAGGGCTTACATTGCATAGAGGAATATTTGAAGTGATTTCCTGGTCCACTTAGCCGATATTGTACTTCAATAATTGTATCTTATATCATCTCAATTCAATTCACTTGTGTAGGTATTTTAATCTCGTACAATTCATGAAATCCTCTTCAAATCATTACTCAATCGAAGGCCCAAACGTGATCCTTTATTTTATCACAATTACGCCCTCATTGTACTATCAGGGTAGCAGTCCATCTCTTCTAAATTCCATTAGACTTAGACTCGTTTGAGTTGATTCAGGCTATACTGAGATTTGAATAACCTGGAGAAACCATCAGCTCTCTTGTTTTCATGGGCTTAATCCTTAGGACTTTATCCATTCTCATCATCTTCTCACTCGCCCTTTCTTATCCTTACTCTTGTCTTCCTAAAACCTTGTCGCTTTACCATACTTTTGCTTGCGGCCTACATATTCCTTTACACTACTTTCAACCTTCCTTCAACTCGCTTAAACACATATTTCCTTATTTGATTTTGGAACATCAAGTGATACATCACATCATCTCTAACTCCTCTTTACTCTCTTGGCTAGATCTCTCGGTACCTACAAACCATAGGCTGGAAGATATGTTACTAACAACGCCACTATCATTCCTGGATATTGAATCTCAGCGCTTCTAGCCTCCTATCGGATGTATGGATTATTCACAATTTTCTGCACCTGAGTAGCTCATGCATTGTTCACCTTTACCTTACTTACCTTAAAATATCGCTTCTCCTCATCTACTCCTTTCCTTTCAACATAGGTATAATTCACATCTACAACTTGAAGCTCTATTATAATACTTTCACCTCTGGTGCATACACAATTCAGTGGGAGCTTCATACTAACTTATTATGAGGTTGGTACTCCAATAACTGGCTTTATCGTAGGGTCGTTGTAGAATATGGTTGTTGTACTATCTCTCTTGTACCTCTGATATTACGAGTGATTCTGCCATGCTCTCAATCACGATTTCTATTATTTTTTGGGTCCAATGATCACATTCTTGATTTACTTAGTTGATGTAACTCTTTAGTTTCCTCTTCCTTCTGATTAGCCTTTACATAGGCTTAAGCTATCTTCCGATCTGTGGCTAATGGCATTTAGTTATTACTTTAGCCTTTCATGGATACTATGGAAAACCATGTTATAATCTTCTAATGATTCTTTCCTTTGTCTATGACCTTGACCCAATTCCTTCTTTTAACTTATACCAGAGTCTTTTACGGATGATCATTAATCGTATTATTCCTTTTGTTCCATTTCAGCTTTCTTCAAACGTAAGAAATTGCTTTTCATGGTCTTTTTGCCCCCTTGTTGCGTGCATACTTAGCTTATCTGAGTTCTCACGCATGCAAAATTTTTTTGCAACTCATATGGACTTAAATATTACTTTTAGTTTTACTCCCCGCTCATTAACCATGGTAGGTGCCACTTTCTTTTGTGGTGCATACAATTTTGTAGTGGGACTGCTTTTACAAAACCATTTCCTCTTTAGGTCACTGCGCTTTTGTTGAAGCCTTCTTCCTTATTTTCTCACCTAGTCTTTCATTGTAGTACTTAGGGAAGACCTTCTTACACTTGTAAAGCTACGAGCTTATTACATTGCATACCCGATGGAATTCTTGATGTTCGTACTCACCTATAATTATCCATAGTTCTTACCTCCATGACCTTGTGCTTGTAGTGTTGCTTCTGAACTAATATTTTGAATGTCTTCCTAGTGGCACCCTCTATTATTTCCATAGCATTAATACTATACCTTTGACTACCCCAATTTATAACAGAATATTTCTCAAGGGTCACGATGTCATATTTGCGAGACTGAATTTCCCATGTTAGGGTTCACTCTGTTTATCTTGCACGATCTATTGATGTGTCTGTATCCTCTTATCTAGACATAACTTGGAACTTCCTGAATCAATTACTAACTACTCGTTTGCCCATTCTCATATCAATATTCTGTATAACCTTTCTTTGGTTATTTCCTTGTCTTAACTTACCTCTCGCACTGGCTCCTTAATAATCAATAATATCTCGGGCAGGAACCTTTACTTCCTCTCATTGACGTCGTGTTTTCATAATGTTCTGGTATCCTAGCATATCTGTAGGCTTTGAGTAAGTGCAATCTCATCCCTTTTTCATTTTATCGCATTCTTCCTTTACCATTTCATAATTACTAGAACCACTTAATTCATAATTAATGTCACGTCCTCCATATCCCCCCCTTTAGGGAAGTACTAATATTTAGCTCTACGAAGATCTACGTATGAATGTTATACCTATTCATCATTGGCGTCTTCTGACACTATCGATGACCCTTACTCACCTTGCGGTAATCCTTCTGTACCAAGGATAAGGAAATTCCCTACTTGCAAGAGTGTAACTGGCACACATAGTCCCTTAAGCTTAACGTTTCTCACATTGCTTGTTTTAGGGAAGCGTCTTCCTGAATAACAATTCTCTGAATTTCTTATGAATCTTCTTCTGTTGTCCATTCTATTATTGCCGGAACGAAATCTAAAACTCTTGTGATGCCGACTATTATTCAATAACTCAGTCCCTAATTCACATTTAGTTTGTCTTGTTCACCAGCCCGTACTGATTTCTATTATTCTGGAGTCCAATTTTCCTTCTGGTAGTTGCGTTGGAGTCACAAACTTATTTCTTGGAGTGAGGATATGACTTTATAGCCTATATTCTTTTGTTGTCTCAAGGACTATCACTTCTCGTCTTTTTCCTTCCCTTACTATAGACAATGTAATATTGGCATCTGCCTTTGTAATCCAGGTATCACATCTTACTCATAATGCTTCATTAATTCTCTTCTTATTGTAATGAGCCAAAAGGTCATCCTAAGTAAATTCAGCTAAATTGGTGTCTCGAGGCTCCGAAAGTCTCCGTTATTGTCACCTCGATATGCTTGCGCAGCCCGGGCGTGTAGACGGGAAGCTTCTATGTAAAAATTTGATGAAAATAGAATTTTTGTAACGATTAAATGAATAAAGTTGACTTTGGTCAACATTTTTGGTAAACGGACTCGGACCCGTGATTTGACGGTTCTGGAGGGTCCGTAGTAAAATATGGGACTTGGGCGTATGCCCGGAATCGAATTCCGAGGTCCCAAGCCCGAGAAATGAATTTTTTAAAGAAAATTATTTTCTGACAATAATAAAGGTTTTTGAAAATGAACGTTGATGTGAAAACCATGTTACCGGGCCCGTATTGTGGTTCCGGAGCCCAAAACAGGTTTAATATATGTTATGTGACTTATCTGTGAAATTTGGTGTAAAACAGACTTGAAATAACGTGTTTCAGATCAAAATTGGAAAAAATAAGCTTTATGAAGTTTTAAGAAAATTCAAAGAGTTTTGAGGTTTAATTCGATTATTTTGATGATATCTTGGTGATTTAAATGCTTGAATAAGTTTGTAGGATGTTTTGGGAGTCGTGTGTGTTTTTGGTTTTGAGACCCGAGGGCTCGGGTGAGTTTCGGGTAGCTAACGGGGTGAGTTAAAGTGTGAAAATATGGTGTTTTGGACTGGTTTCTGGTGTCTGGTGTTTTCTTCTCTGCGATCGCAGCCTTTGATCCGCGATCACATAGGCTTAGGAGAAGGGGTAGCTGGGTTGCACTATGCGATCGCATCTCGTCCTCCGCGATCGCATAGTGTGTCAGTGGAGTCAAGTGGGGGCTGGGTAGTATCTCTCTGCTGTGGCACCTTTCCCTCCGCGATCACAGAGGTCTGTGGGCTGGTTCTTCTACGATCGCATCTTGCCTTCTGATACGCTCAAATTACACTTCTAAAATAGTGTAAAGAGGTCGAAGTCAAATATAATAACCCA